>PVKB01000071.1:0-153524 GCA_004027205.1 Ctenodactylus gundi | reverse complement strand
ATTGAACTTGGTTACTTACTGCTTGACTCAGCGCTTGCTAGGCAAGCACTTTAACCACTGAACCATTCCCAACCATGCCCAGCTTTTACAGCCTCATGAGAAACGCCTGTTCAGGTCATTCACCCTTTCTAAGTGAATTTTTTGTTGTTGTTTTTCAGTTGAATTCTTTATGAAAAGATGAGTAGTTTGCAAATATTTTGTCCTGTTCTGCAGGTGATTTCTTCTCTCTGTTGATTATTTCCATTGCTGTACATCAGTGTTTTTAAAATTTACTTATTTTTGTGTAAAGAATTTAACCCTGGGCCAACAGTGAGCATTATCTCTCTTCCTTTATATTTTGAGATAGAATCTCACTGTTGTATAGGCTGGGCTTGAGTTTGCAACTTCCTGCCTTAGCCTCCCAGAGTGCTGGGATTATAGGCACACACTACCATGCTTGGCTGCATTTTTCAGGGGGGCGGGGCGGGAGACAGTGTTGCTGTTGGCTTCAAACTGGTGACTCTATTGCTGAGCCTCCCAAAGTCACAAGTTCACAAGTTCTAGGATTGTAGGAATGTATGCTACCCTGCCTGACTTTTTTTTTTTTTTTAAGACATTCCCGCTCAGCGGCCCAGGCTGGTCCTAAACTCACTAGGGAACCCAGGCTGGCCTTGGACTCACAGCAATCCTCCTGTCTTAGCCTCCCCTGCATGGTGGGTACTGGAATTACAGGCATAAACTGCCACACACAGCTTATGTGCTGCTGGAGAATTGAACTCGAACTGGGGTACTTAGCACTTGACTTAGTGCTTTGCTACGCAAGTGTTTTAACTGCTGAGCCATTCTTTCAGCCCCACTTTTTTTCCAATAATTTTGTATATAGAAAAATTACTGACTTCATTTGTGTTTTATTTTTTATTGTTTTATCTTACTAAATGCAAAGTTTAATATACAAATCTTAGAATTCAGGGGGAGAGATTGGAGCTGAAGATAAAAATATGGCAATTAGAGATGTGGTACAGCCCAATGGCAAAGGGCTTACCTGTTATGGGCAAGGCACTAGGTTTGACACCAGGTAGTCGAGG
Organism: Ctenodactylus gundi; assembly: GCA_004027205.1. Classification (NCBI taxonomy): domain Eukaryota; kingdom Metazoa; phylum Chordata; class Mammalia; order Rodentia; family Ctenodactylidae; genus Ctenodactylus; species Ctenodactylus gundi. The sequence continues at coordinate 152,460 of PVKB01000071.1, read as the reverse complement.
GAAAAGAAATGGTATTATGATTATCATCGTAAGTAAATGTAAGTTTCTTCATGGGTAAGTCATGTTTTATTTACAGGTATTTTTTGCACTTCATGGTAATTAAACTTTCTTTAAATAATTCCTCTATAGGGTTTCTTATACTACCTAGTGTCAGAGCTGATACTACCGAGTGTTAGTTCTGATTTCAAGGGCTGCAGTTCCTCGTAAGAGTCCCAAACTTAGGAGAAAGAAGCTGCACATTCAGGGATTCCTTGACCCCCTCAGTTTTGATAATTTGTTAGTACAACTGGATTTAGGAAATTAGGAATTTCCTAACAACTGTATATAATATACAATACAAATTTCTAAGTTGTTTTCCAGAATTAGGAAAACATTATACTTAATGATTACAGGGCTTATGTAGCCCAGGCTGAGCTCAAATTCACAGTCATCCTCCTGCAATTCCAAATGCTGGGATTATAGGCATGCGCCACCACACCTGGTGTATATGGTGCTGGGCAATCAAATCCAGCACCTTGTGCATGCTAGGAAACACTCTAATTGCTGAGCTACACCCCAATCCTTTGCCATGGTTTTATTGGTGTCCATAGGTCACACTGTTCAAGGCAATCCTGGTTCTTCATAATCCTAAAGAAACATCATTTTTAATCTGAACATTCTGGGAGTCTGAGGTAGGAGGATTGCAAGTTTAAGCCCACCCTGGGCTGGGTATATAATTCAGTGCAAAGACCTTGGCTTAAATTTCCAATTCTGTAATAAAAAAACAAAAAGGAATTATACATACATACATACATACATACATATATATATATATATATATGCTGCATATATGAAAAATTGCTCAATATCACTAATCACAAAAAAAGCACAAATCAAAGCCACAATGAGATATTATCTCACCTCAGTCAGGCGGGCTTTTAAGAAAAAGACAGAGGGACTGGAGAAACGGCACAGTGGTTAAAGCACTTGCCTTGCAAGCACAAGGCCCTGAGTTCAATTCCCCAGCACCACATAAAAAAGCTGAGCATGACAGCAAATGCCTATAATCCCAGCACTTGGGAAGCTGAGGCAGCTGGATTGTCCTGAGTCCAAAGGCCAGCCTGGGCGTTCAGGACCAGCCTGGGCTACAGAGTGAGACCCTGTCTCAAAATTTAAAAAAAAAGAAAAAACTGAAGAAAAAGACAGAAAATAATGAATACTGCCAATGATGCAGAGAAAGAGTAACTCTCATATACTGTTGGTGAGAATGCAATTAGAGAAAATAGTATGGAGTTTCCTCAAAAAAAACCTAGAAACTGGACTGGGGATGTAGGTCACTGGTAGCATGCTTGCTTAGCGTAGGTAAGGCCCTAGTTCTGCCATGAAGCATCACAAAAATAATAACAATAAACCAAAAATAGAAATAAAACTATCATATGATCTAGCTAGCAACCTCTCTACTACTTTATACAATCAAAGAAATGAAATCAGTATGTTGGAAAACACATCTACACTTGTATGTTTACTGCAGGACTATTCATAATTGCCTGGAAATGGAATAAATCTAGGGGATTCATTGACAGATGAATGACTAAAGGATGATATAAAAACATAAAGGACTATTATTCAGGCATAAAAAGAACAAACTTCTATCCTTAGCAGCAATATGGATGGAACTAGAAAACATTATGTTAAGGGAAATACGTTAGGCACAGTAAGACAAATACTGCATGTTGTCATTTATTAGGTGGAAACTAAAGCTAAACTCAGAGAACTAGAGAATAGTGCTCACCAAACAGGGACTGGGAACTATGTGGGGAAGGACAGGATGGAGAGATGAAAAATCAGTACAACTGGACAGGAAGAATACTTTCTATGTTCTTTTTTTTTTAGAGCAGTAGAAAGTAAATTTTATTGGGATAAGTACAAGGGAGAGAAAGTGAGGTTGAAAACAGGAACTCCCCTGCAGGAAGGGGAGGGGCTAGAGGGCCCAATTTCTATGTTCTATAGCACAGAAGAATAACAGTAATTACTTAATAATAGTTATGTATTGATAGATTTATCTACTTAGGTTGAAAACTTGAGCAGAGTTTTATAGTTCTGGCTGACAGTTTGAAAATGATTAGTAACTAAAACTTTTCACACTGAGCAAATGAAGTCCAGGATAGTGGCACATGCCAGTGATCTCAGCACAAGGCTGAGGCAAGAGAATCACATGTTTGGCTCAGTCTCAGCAATTTAGTGACTTACAAATCTCCTCTCTCAATTAAGTGAAAGTACGAGGGATGTTGCTCAATGTGAAGGCCCTACGTTAAAATTTTAAAAACCCTCACAACTTCACAAAAGAAAACACAAGATGATTATTACACTACAGAAAATAAAAAATTCTACAGGAAAATAATTATAATCATTCCTCATTATATAGCTCAGTTTCAATATTCTAATAATACAAATGACACAATTTCCAAAATTATATAACCATTTACAACATAAGGGAGAAAGTATACATGTATTTAAAAAGCAATCTGGAAATATGAAACAAAAATAAATAATTTTTAAAATAAAATAAAAATCAAGCTGGCAGCCAGTCCTGGCTGCACAAGCTTATAATCCCAGCATTTTGGGTGATTGAGGAAGGAGGATCAGAAATTTAAGCCCAAGCATGGAAAAGCTCTGGGTTAGATCAATTTAAAAAAAAAAAAAACTGGGCTGGAGGAATGGCACAGTGGTTTAAGTGCTTGCCTTGCAAGAGCAAAGCCCTAAATTTTATTCCCCAGCACCACAAAGAACTGGGCATGGTGGCGCAAGCCTGTAATCTCAGCACTCAGGGGGCCGAGACAGGCGGAGTGTCCTTAGTCCAATGCCAGCCTGGGCTATACCAGTGTGTTAAGGATTAGCCTGAGCTATACAGCAGGACCCTTTCTCAAAAAAAGAAAATAAAAAATTTAGGCATGGTGACACAATTTTGTAATCCCAGTTCTCTGGAAGACTGAGACAGAGCACAAATTCAAAACCAGCTTGGGCAATTTGGCAAGACCCTGTTTCAAAAAAAAAAAAAATTTAAGTCATGTGGAAGCTGGGTGTGGTAGTGCACACCTGTAATCCCAGGAAGGATTACAGGAGGCTGAGGCAGGAGGACTACCATAAACTCAAGGCCAGCCTAGGCCACATAATGAGTTCAGGACCAGACTGGACATAGCAAGACCTTGTACCAAAAGAATTACCAGGGATGAAGCATAATGCAAAGCGTCTGGGTTCAACCTCTAGTACCACAAAAACTAATTAATTAAAATAAAAAGCAAAACGTCATATTCCATGGTATTCTGTGTTTAGTGCTTTTTTAAAAAAAAAAAAAAAGTGAGAGGCTAGAAGCAGCGCTTAGAAGTTAGAACACTTGCCTAGCAAGCACAAGGCCGTGAGTTTTGACTCCCAAGCACCACATAAACTGGGCATGATAGCACACACCTGTAATCTTGTGTGTGGGAGGCTGAGGTAAGAGGAGTGGCATGAGTTTGAGGCCAACCTGGGTCACATTGTGAGTTTAGGACCAACCAACTGCAGAGTGAGTCTCTGCCTCAATAAGTATATAAAGAAACAAAGTGATATAATTATACTGGCAATGTTTAAGACAAATCAAGTGTGGCTGCTCCCAGGAATGTGTCTTAGTTACTTTCTCATCGCTGAGACAAAATACTCCAACATCCACAACTGAGGAGAGGAGACATTTATTTTAGTTCGGTTTCAAAAAATCTCATTTCATTCATGGGTTGGCACCTAGAAAATTGTGGAATCGCAAGGTTAGGCCAGAGCCAGAGCCGGAGGCAGCTGCTCATGGCATGGCAGCACAGAGCGAAGTTTGGAAGGACGGGGAGAACCAGAACACATCCCTTCAGGTCAAGCACCAAGGATCCACCCTCCAGCCAAGCCCCACCTTCCAACAGTACACAGTATTCATCAGTACATAAGGCTTTTGAGGAACACTCCAGATCCATACCACAACACTTCACCCCTGGCCCTCAAGGGGTGTCTGCCTCCTTACACAAAATGCATTTAGTCCTTCTCTGAGAGTTTCCAAAGTCCCAACAGTTCCAGCTACAAGAAAAAAAGTCCAAATCCAAAGTCTCCTCTGAGACTCAAGGCAAACTCCCAGCTACGAGCTCCTGTGAACACCAAAGAGTAAAGTGCTTCCAACATACAATGGCACAGGGTAAACATTCCCATTCCAAAGAGTAATAGGAGGATATAAAGCAATTGGACCAAAACAAGTTTTAAAGCACCCAGCAGGACAAGGGTTAAATCCTATAGTTCCATGTCCAGCACCTGGAGTAAACTGCAGCAGGGCAAACTGTGGCAAGATGTGGACTGACACTGGCTTCAACCTTCATCTCTTCTCTTTTGGGCTGCATCTATGCACAGCCTGCAGCTTTCCCCAGGGGATGATCCATGCTCCTGGTTTCTCCAAATTTCTGACTTCTCCACTGTACCCTAAGCTTCTCCTTTATAACTTCATACACTGCCTGGCCTACAAGGCCTTCCTCTAAAATCAGAGTTGAAGCCTCCACGAACCCACAAATCATGTACTCTGCAAACCTGTAAAACCAGGTTTGTGTGGACATGGTCAAGATCTGCCACTGACTTGAGCAGTAGCCTCAACCCCTTAGACAACTGCTGTCAAGGCCTCCAGAGTTCTCAGATGGCTGAACTCAGGCAGCTGATCTCTGGCAAACATTTTCTCTTTGGTCCTGGGATACACTTCTCAAAGTAGTCTTCTGTCTGTCCACCCTTGATTTGGTAAAGGATAGAGTCTTGCTGACTTCTGAGATGCCCTCAAGGCATTTTTCCTATAGTCCTGATTACAAGTCCTGGAAAAAATCTATTTTGTCAACATTATGGTTTGGATCTGGAATGTCCCCCAGAAGTGCCATGTATATGAATGTTATAGACTGTCAAGGGATCCATGTGCTGTTGGGAGATTAGGGCCTAGTCTAGAGGGGTGGATAGCATGTAAATTGGATTACAGGCATGTAAAATGGATTACAGGCATGTAGTGTGAGTTTAGCACACCTTCCACAGCTGAATCCTGGAAGGGCTGATCACTGGGATGAGACCGGGAAGGATATATAAGCCCCTTCCTGTCTTCCTTGGAGGACGAGTCTCAACTTGACTTGGCTTCCTGTTTACAATGTCAAGGAGCTGCCTCCACCTCTGCCTCTGCCATGTACTTCCACTGTTGGCAGGCACCCAAGAATTGACTGTGACCTTCTGAAACTGTGAGCTAAAATAAACCCTAAACCTTTCCTCCCCTAAATTTTGAATGTTGGGTATTGACTCAAAGCAACAGAAAAGTAACTAAGACAACTGCCCTTAATGTGAACTTCAGGGAAAGTGTCTGGGCAAGGGTAAAACATCAACAAACTTTCTGCCAGTGCATAGCACACAAAGTTTTTAGACCACTTGGAGTACTGTCCTCCTCATATGAAACTTCTTGAGCCAGGCCTTTCCAATCCACACTTCTATCACTACTCTGGTCTTCTGGGCTCTGACCAGAATCTCTTACCAAGCTCGGCTCAGAGCATTCCAAGGCTTCTCCAGTAGGCAGCCTCAAGCCTTTCCAAACTCCCCCCGCCAACCAGTTCTAAAAGCTTTCAAATCACATTATCAGATAAAGTGAGAGCAACGACCCCACTTCTCTGGTAGCAATTTCTGTCTCAGCTACTTTTTGTTTGTTGTGACTAAATATACAATAGTCACAACTTAAAGGGGGAAAGATTTATTTTAGCTCAGTTTCAGAAGGTCTCCATTCATGGGTTAGCAGCTGGAAAATGGTGGAATCACACAGCAGGATGGAAGCCAGAGCTTCTCACACATGACAGAACACAGCCAAGTCTGGGAGGAAAGGTGGAACTAATACACACCACTCCAGGTCACACCCCGAGTATCCACTCCTTTCAGCTGGGCCCCACCTCCTAACAGTATACAGTACCCATAAGGATACACATAAGGCCTTTGGTGGATGCTCCAGATTCAAACCACAACAATGTCTGATAACAATTTTTCCTTATAAGCATACAATACTATTTGAATTTACTGATCCCAGGGCCTTCACAGTAATCTATAACCCCTGGCCCTTTTCTAAAACTCTTTACTGTGAGACAAGGCTTTGCTGAGTTGCTTAATTGCCCAGTAACTAGTGATCCTCTGCCTCAACCACCCAGAGTGACAAGAGGACAGATGTAGGCCACAGCATCCAGCTCTGCATGCATTACTTTGATAAAAAATAAGACTGATTTAAGACACACTTCCTTGTAGGGAGAGAGAAGAGATGACTTTGGCATTTTGTTGTTGGTTTTTTGTTTTTGTTTTTGAGACAGGGTCTCGCTGTGTAGTCCAAGCTAGTCCTAAACCCAGAGCTTATATTGGGAGACTGAGACAAAAGGATCATAAATCCAAGCCCAACCTGGTTGGGCAACTTAGCGACTTAAGGATAACTTGCCTCAAAATAAAAAAAGGAAAAAACAAAAAACAAGCTAGGAATGCTGCTCAGTGTAAAAGCCCTAGGTTCCTTCCCCAGTACCACAAAACAAAACAAAAACAAACATACATACATAAAAACAGAAGACAGGCCAGTAGCACAAGTCTGTAATCCTAGCATTGCATTCTGGAAGGCTGAAACAGGAGGATCACAAGTTCAAGCCCAGCCTGGGCAGCTTAACAACTTAATGAGACCCTGTTTCAAAATAAAAAATAAAAGCAGGCTGGAGATGTTCCTTGTGAAGGCCCTGGTACAAAACCCAGCACTACAAAAATAAAGTAAATAATTAAATAATAATTAACATAGTGGTTATCCTTCTTTAATTTCAGTTTGGACCCAGATATCATCCTACAAATATAATTTTTAACACTTTATTCATCATATAAATTCCTGTACAGTCTTGTCATACTTATACATCTAATATGATTTTTAAAACACTTTATACTACCCAAGGTACAAAAATACATCAAACTATCCCAGTGAAATCAGGATGTTCAGTGGGTAGTTAATAATTTGCATACTCAGCCAATCAGCCAAACAGCTCATGAACTGATGAGATTGCAACTTAGTATAAATCCTAGAACAAAATACCAATCTACAAATCTCATAATCCTAAACAGAAATAAAAGGGTTGGAGGAGTATCTCAGTGATTGAAGTGCTTGCCCAGTATGTACAAGGCTCTGGGTTCAATTCCTCAGCACCACATAGGAAATTAGCCCAGGCATAGTCACACACACCTGTAATCCCAGCATTTGGGAGGCAAGAAGACTGCTGTGAGCTCAAGGCCAGAGTGGGCTACAGAGTGAATTTAAAAATGGACACAGAAGTAATTTGCTGTGATCAATCAATTCATGTTTTTCCTTAATATTCCAAATCATTTACTGAATCATTTACAATGGGATTTTTCCAGAATTAAATATTTATACAGGTCTATTGTATTCCAACTATTTTCTTTTCTTTTTGAATATCAAGACACTTGTCTTTCCCTAGTCTTCATGTTTTTTATTTATTTACTTATTTATTTTGGAGACAAGGTCTCACTCTACAGTCCAGACTGCTTCTGAACTCATTACGTAGCCAAGGCTGGCCTTGAACACAGAGAAATCCTCTTACAACAGCAGCCCTGGAACTAGAGGCATAGCTCAGCAGTTAAAGCACTTGCTTAATAAGTGCAAGGCCCTTGGTTCAATTCCCCAGCACCACATAAACTGGGTATGGTAGCACACAGCTATAGACCCACCACTTGGAAGGCTGAGGCAGGAGGATCACCATGAGTTAAGAGGCTATCCTGGTCTACATAGTGAATTCAAAGTTAGCTTAAGCTATATAGTGAGACTCAGTCTCAAAAAAACTTAATCAGGATCAAGGCAAGGATGTCCATTCTTATTCAATATAGTTCTTAAAATTTTACCTAGAGCAATTAGGGAAAAGGAAAAATAAGGATATAGATAGAAAAATAAGTCAACTTATCCATGGGAGAAAATTTCCACTAATTACTTTTCCAACAACGCATTAATAACTATAATATATAAAGAATTCAAAAACTTAACACTAAAATATCAACTAACCCAATCAACAAATGGGAAAATAAACTGAACAGGCACTTCTCAAAACAAGGAGTACAAATGGGCAGTAAATATATAAAAAATGTTCAACATTTTTAGCCACTAGGAAAATACAAATCAAAATGCACACTGAGATTTCACCCCACCCCAGTTAAATGGCCATCACCAAGAATAAAAAAACAATAAATGCTAACATATACTTACAGATAGAAGCTGGGTGTAGTAATATACATCAGTAACCTCAGCACTCTGTGAGGCAGAAACAGGAGAATCCAAAATATGAATCCAACCTGAGCAACTTAGTGATTTAGTGAGATGCTGTCTCAAAAAATTATTTTAAAAACTTAAAAACCTAAAGATTGCTGAAGGATATAGCTCCAATTAAGCCAAAGACTCTGGGTTTAATTTGTGTGTCTGTCTGTCTGTCTGTGTCTGTATTTAAAACAAAACAAACAGGGGCTAGAGAAATCGTTAAGCAGTTAAAGCACTTGCCTAGCAAGCTCAAGGCCCTAGGTTGATTTCCCAGCACCACATAAGCTGGCCTTGACTGTGCACGCATGTAATCCTAGCACTCAGAAGGCTAAGGCAAGAGGATTGCTGTGTGTTTGAGCCAGGCTGGGCTACCTAGTGAATTCAGGATCAGGTTGGACTGCAGAGCAAAACCCTGACTCAAAAAAAAATTAAGTAAATAAAAATAAAAACAAAACAAAACAGCCCACCCCTGGGGCTAGGGGCACAGCTCAGTGATTAAAGTGCTTCCTTAGTAAGCACAAGGACCTGGGTTTGGTTAACCAGCACCATATAAACTAGGAGTAGAGAGCTGGAGGAATGGCACAGTGGTTAAATTGCTTGTCTTGCAAGCTCAAGGCCTGAGTTCAATTCCCCAGCACCACATAAATCTGGGTGTGGCAGCGTACTCTGCACTTGGGAGACTGTGGCAGGCAGATTGTCCTAAGTCCAAGGCCAGCCTGGGCTACAACAGCGAGTTCAGGGCCAGCCTGGAATACACAGAGATCCTACCACAAAAAGTAAGTAAGCAAACAAACAAACTGGGAGTGGTAGCATATATCTGTAATCCCAGCTCTTGAGAGGGTGAGGCAGAATGATTGCTGTGAGTTTGAGGTCACCATGAGTTCAGGACCATTCTCTAATACAAGAGTGAGAACTTGTCTCAAGAAGACGACAAAAGAAAATCATCCTTAAACTGTCGACCTTTGGGTTCAATCCCCAGCAATTAAAAAAAAGAAAATCTTCCCTCTGGAGCCAGGGATTACTTTAGTGGTGAAGCACTTACCTAACACACAGAAGACAATGAGTTCAATCCCCAGTACTGTGTGTGCTGAGGGGACAGAAGGTACTGTTACTATTATCACTGGAGCAAGAGTTTCCAGTTTATATTTACTATTCTTTTTTTTTTTTTTTGAGACAGGTCTCATTCTGTAGTCCAGGCTGGCTCTGAACTCATTCTGTAGCCTAGGTTGGCCTAGAACCTCTTGAATGCTGGGATTACAAGAGTGCACCACCACACCAGCAAGTAGTATTTGGTGCTGGAGGCCGAATCTGGGGCCTTGTACTTCCCAGGAAAGTGCTTCACTGAGCTACGCCCCCAGCACTACAACATACTATTCTATATACTCACTATTTTAAAAACTAATCCTTTTTTGCTAGTGACAATCTATATGGTAATTATTTTTTAACAAACTTTTCAATTTCTCAAAAATTCTACAAAATAAGCTAGATGAAAATAAATATAGCATTAACCAATTTATAGATAAGGAATCTGAAGTAAAGACAAATTTGCTCAAGGTCATAGAGCTGCAATAAGCCAAAATGCCCTACTGCAAGCTAGGGCTCCTTTCATAAAGCTACATGGACTTCTAATACAAAACTAATCAGCACTAGGGATGTAGCTTAGCGGGAAGACTCTGAGTCGAACCTAGAACCACAAAAGCAAAAACAAAACTTAGAACTTGCACTTCAGAGAGTGAGATAGGAGGAGACGTGAAGCCATCCTGGACCCAGGGCGTGTTGTAGGTACCTACAGAAGACTGCATATGAAATTGTTTACGAAAAATTGATTTCTTGGGCTGTAGGAATGGCTCAGCAGTGAAAGTACTTGTCTAGCAAGCACTAAGACAAGTGGTAAGTACTCCAGCTCAATTCCCAGCACCATATAAACTGGGCGTAGTGGTGCACGCCTGTAATGCCAGCATTCGGGAGGCTGAGGCAGGCAGATTATCCGGATTGTCCAGAGTCCAAGGCCAGCCTGGGATACACAGTGAGTTCAGGACCAGCCTGGGCTACAGAGTGAGACCCTGTCTCAAAAACAAACAAAAAAGGCATATATAAGGACACCAGATCTTTGATTTTTCATCATACAGACAGCTCACCTGTAAAGACAGTGAATGTACTGAAAATCCAGAGCACTTTCAGTAAGAAGTGTGGCAAGCATCAGCCTCACAAATTGATCTAGTATTTCTTGTATGCCCAAGGCACTATAATCTGAAGCAGAGTGGCTATAGGGGGTAAACAAAACCAATTTTCCAGACAAAGGCTAAAACAAAGAAGACTGTGCTAAGGCTTGAATTTGTTGAGCCTAACTGTAGATCAAAGAGTATGCTGGCCATTAAGAGATGCAAATATTTTCAACGGAGAGGAGGCAAGAAGAGTAAGGGCCAAATGATCCAGTTCTAAACTTCATGCTTTGTCATTTTAATTTTGATTGAAAACTATTGAAGTTATAGAGAAATTACCTATAGGGAAATAAATACAATAATAAGACCCTCTGAAATGGGCATATATAAGTGGTTAAAGCACTTGCTAGCATGTACAAGGCCCTGAGTTCAATTCTCCAGCACCATATAAAAATTAGCTGGGCATGGTGGTGCATGCCTATAATCTCAGCACTCAGGAGGCTTAAAGTAAGAGGACTGCTGTATATTGGAAGCCAGCCTGGACTATATAGTGAGTTCAGGACCAGCCTACAGAGCGAGACTCTGACTCAAAAAAAAAGTTAGTTGCTACATCTGTTTAATGTTTAAGAACTCTAACTGAATAGGAAAGTTTCATAAAGTAAAACAAAACAGTATCATTCACAGAAGTTCTAAAACCTAGCACAGTAAACTTCAAAAGTAAGATAAGTATCATCAAGAAAAGCTCCAAAATAAACCATAACAAAACTTGGAAATGAAAAAAGAATTCTTGGAATTTTTATTTCCCAAAGCAATTAAATTAATCAAGACAATACAGGAAAAAAATTCTGTTAAGCCTTCATATGTCACCCTAAAGAGCTGGAGATACAGCTTAACAGTAGAGCACTTACAAGGCTCTAGGTTTCAACCCAACAACACACACACACACACACACACACACACACACACACACACACACACTCTCACAGTCAGAACCACCAACATACCATGGTCTTTGCTGCAACCCTCAACTTAGAGAAAACTGAATGAGCAAATGAGTCACCTTTAATCTAATATTCACAGCCATTAGTTTCAAAAGATTCCCCAGAATGCTTTTTTTTTTTCCTACTCACAAAGTATCTGAAGTCTCAACCATGTCTTGCATTTCCCAGCTACAGGACTTGCAATTAAGAAAACATTCACTCAGCGTCTAGGGCAAGACTGGTAAGAAGGATGAGCTCATCCCTTTAGACTGCACCTGATCCTTAAGAGCTGCTCCTCCTACAGCCAGCAAGTCTTCGTATGTTTAAAGTGACACCCACAAACTTTACAACCACTTGGTGAGGACCAAAACAAGTCCCTCCTTATACACACACCTAGTACCATGGAATCATTTCCTGCTCTGGCCACTTAACACAGTCAATGAATTTAGGCAACAATGGAAGCAGCTGTTGTTGCTATTATAACCTCACTAGAGAAAGACTTCATTTTCAGCTATAGTGGAGGTCAGGTCCTTAACCACTATTCCCAGAAACACTGTACTGTTTGTTTCGACAGCTCCCTGCCTATGATCAGACTTTACCATATTCACTGCTTCTTTAAGAATTTACAACCGATTTTCTTGAATCAGGAATATATTACCTTTACCTCTACATATCTCTCTCTCTCTCTCTCTCTCTCTCTCTCTCTCTCTCTCTCTCTGACACCCCTTTTTTGTGTTACTGGAGATCAAGCCTCAAGTCGACCTATTGAGCTACATCTCCAATGAGAGATCAAGCCCCAGGCCTTCCTACATATCTATATCTCCCATTTGAGAAAGGGTCTCACTAATCACTAAATTACTCAGAGTGCTGTGATTACAGGCTTGTACCACTAGAACTGGCTACATCTTTCTTATTCCATTTGTTCTGTCCATAAGACAAAATTAGCCAATGAGTAAAAACCGAGAAATATTAGCCAGGCCTGGTAGCACAGGCCTGCTACCCCAGCACTTGGGGAGCCTAAAGCAGGAGGACTACAAAGTTTGAGCGACTTAGCAAGACCCTGTCTCAAAATTAAAACAAAGAAATAGGCTGGGGAGGGGGCTAGAGGAATGGCTCAGTAGTTAAAGCGCTAAGTGCCTGAGTTTGATTCCCCAGCACCATATAAACCAGGCATGGTGGCGCTTGCCTGTTAATTCCAGCACTCAGGAGGTTGAGGCAGAAGGACTGCAGTGAGTCCAAGGCCAGCCTGGGATATAGAGCAAGACCCTGTCTCAAAAGAAAAGAAAAGAATTAGGCTGGGGGTATAGTTCGGGGTAAAGGTTGTTGGTTGAATCCTCACTATGACAATGAAATAAACAAATAAAATATTATTAAAGTGGTGCTAAATATCTTCAATCAGAAGTATGAGAGTCCCAAATAGTCCCTCAACAAATATTTCTGTGAAGCTATTATGCACAAATATCTCTGATAGGGTAATGAATTGGGCCACGGACAACAAGAACAAAAAAAATCTAAGAAAGAACCTTTCTAGCCAGACACAGTGGCACAGACCTATAATCCCAGCACTCTAAGAAACAGAGGCAGGAGAAATACAAGTCTGAGTCCAGCCTGGACATAACAACTCAGCGAGAGCCTGTCTAAAAATAAAAGGACCAGGGATGAGGCTCAGTGTGAAAGCCATGGGATCAATCCCTAGCACTATAAGTAAAACAAAAACAAAAAAAAAAAACCTCACCTTAGTCTTCCTCCGCAGAACCTCTGCAGTTTTACTTCAACCATGATAATCTAATATATTAACAGACTACAGGACTGGAGGAATAGGTCAGCAGTTAAAGTGCCTGCCTATTAACAGATTATAAAATGGTTTAGTAATTATGTTAATTTGCTAGACAGTGGATTCAAGAATGCTTACAGTATTCTTTTTAAAGTGTCTTACACAGATATACAAAAATACATGCACATGAGAGAACTTCTGCAGATCAAAGCATATAATCAAAGAATAAGAAGACAATCAAGGAAATGGGAGAAATGAGTTACAAATTATTTAGCCAACAGCTGAAAGAATTGCACACAACAGTTAGAATTCCATTCCCCAGCACAACATAAACCAGGTATGGTGGTACATATCTGTAATCCCAGCATTTAAGAGGCTGAAGCAGGAGGATTGCTGTGTCTCAAAAAAAAAATTTTTTTTAGCTAAGAAGTTACTATCCACATTAATTTTTTTAAAAAAAAAAACCTCCTACAGTTGGGCCCAACAGAACATACATATAATCCCAGCTACTTAAATGGCTAAATCAAGAGAACCACAAGTTTAAGGCCAGCCTGGGCAACTCAGCAAGATCCAATTTCAAACAAATTTTAAAAAGCCTTGGGAATATAGCTCAGTGTTAGAGCACTTGTCAAACAAAAAGCAAATACCTGGGTTCAATCCTTAACTCGACAAAGAAAGAAAGAAGCAAGTTTACATGGTACCTTAGATATAATTTATCACAACTTTAAAATATAATCAAAACTGTTCCTAGCCTGATCAATTTAAGCATTGAGTAAGAAACACGCTATATTCACATTCAAATAGTCTTGCTTTTCTCTCCTTCCAAAAGTCACATTTTTCTTGAGACAGGGTCTCATTCTGTAGCCCAGGATGGTCCTGAACTCACTATGGAGTCCAGGCTGGCCCTGGACTCAGGGCAATCCTCCTGCCTCAGCCTCCCAGTGCTGGGATTACAGGAGTGCACCACCACACCAAGTTTATGTGGTGCTGTGAAATCAACTTAGGTACTTAGTGCTTAGCTTTAACCACTAAGCCAATCCTCCAACCCCCAAAAGTCACTTTTACCAGGCCTCAGGAGGCTGAGACTGAAGAATCAAGTTGTTTGAGGTTAGCCTGTGCTACACAGAGAGTTCAAAGGCAAACATGGACTGGACCCTGTCTTAAACAAAATTCAGGCCTACAAGAAGGGTACAGTGGTTAAAGTGTTTGCTTAGCAGCTGTAAGGCCTTGAGTTCGATTCCCCAGCATCACATAAAGCCAGTCATGGTGGTACATGTCTGTAATCCCAACACTGAAGAGGCTTAGTGAGACAGGAGGATTGCTCTGAGCCCAAAGCTAGCCTCGGCTATACAGAGGACCAGCCTGGACTACAAAGCAAGACCCTGTCTCAGAAAAAAAAAAAAAAAAAACTAATCAAACTTTACTGATTGGTTAAAAAAAAATGTACTACAGTAGGATCCTTCAAGAGACAGAAAGTATGATGTCGCAGTACAATGCCTGCCCAGCACACTGCAGGCCCTGAGATTAACCTCCAAATACCAAAAATAAATAAATAAATAAATAAATAATAAAAAAAAAAAAACAGGTAACATGACCATGGTCAAAAAGACAACTTAGCTTAAAGAACATAGTCCCAAAATCTTCAAATACTAAAGTAGTAGCTTAGAAATAAAAGGTATTACTTGTCATATTATATCCTACACAAAGCTTGCAATCTGCATTAAATGGCTAAAATTTTTTTAATAATCATGACAACTCAACGTTAGTGAGGCTGCAAGAAAGCAGCATTTAAGAGGCTGAAGAGAAAGCAAAATAGTAAAGCCACAATGAAAACAGTCTGGCAGGTTCTTAAACTAAACCTCTAACTTTTGTACAGAGATTGTACTCATGGACATATATCCTAGAGAAACAAAAATACACGCTCATGTAAAACACTCACACACGCGTCATGTGCCCATGCAAAACAAAAGCATACAAATATTCCTAACAGTTTTGACTTTTGTTCTGTTTATGGAAATGGGTTTCAAGCCCTACACTTTGTACATTTTAAATATGTCCCCAGAAGTTTCATTAGTAATAGCCAAAAACTAGAATCAACCCAAATGTCCACCAACAGGTAATCAAACAACTGTTGGCATAATCACACCACAGAATACTACTCAGCAATAAAAAGAAATAACTATTGGCAGATACAACAACTTGAATGAAGCTGGACTCAGCAGCACAGGCTTGTAATCCCAGCACTCTGAAAAGCTGAGGCAGGAGGATCACAAGTTTGAGCCCAGCCTGAGCAACTCAGCAACTTGGTATGACCCTGTCTCAAGATCAAAACCAAAAATTGTGCTGAGGATGGGCTTAAAGAATGGCACAGTGGCTCAAGTGCTTGCATTGAAAGCACAAGGTCCTGAATCCAGATGCCCAGCACCACATAAAGCAGGGAGCGGCAGCACACACCTGTAATTACAGCACTCAGGAGGCTGAGGCAGGCAGATTGACCAGACTGTCTGGCGTCCAAGGCCAGCCCAGGCTACTCCAGTGAGTTCAGGAACAGCCAGGGCTGCAGAGCGAAACCCTGTCTCAAAAAAAGACAAAAAAAAGAAAGGAAGAAAGAAAGGAAAAGAAAAGAAAAAGATAAATAAATGATTGAGACTCAGATAGAATAAAGGGTTAGGGCTAAGGGTATGGATCAGTGGTGGAGCACTTGCCCAGCATGCGCAAGGACCTAGGTTGGAGATCCGTCATCGTGGAAAAAAATGAGTATTAAAATATGTGACAAAATGTCCTAAAGTTTGTTGCAATAATGTTTGTCCTATACATGAATATAGACAACCATTTCCACTACTAAAATGATCAGTCTTTGCAAGCTTATGTTAACAACTGCTTGTTATTACTATTTTCTCAAGCATATAGCTCCCTATACAATTATACACAGCATGATCACAATAATTTACTCAATTCTCTGTCTAACAATATAAACCTCATATTAAGCATATGCTAATATTCAAATTAATTCCTCATGTGGACTGTAGATATCTGAGGGGAAAGTGTCTATGAATAGAAACAGATACCCCCCTCCAGAAATATATACCCTCCCAGCCAGTGAATTCTGATGCTTCTGGCCAATTACAGTTTTAACCTTTCTTTTCTGCTTCCATACATAATGGTTTGTTTGCTTTCGTGATGAGGTCTCCTTATATTGCTCAGGCTGATCTCAAACTCCTGAATTCAAGTGGTCCTCCCACCTCAGTTTCCCGAGTAGCTGGGACTACAGGCACAGACCACTCACAACTGGCTACTTGGTTTTTATAAATCCCAAACATCCCCATCT
Source organism: Ctenodactylus gundi (assembly GCA_004027205.1). NCBI lineage: Eukaryota > Metazoa > Chordata > Mammalia > Rodentia > Ctenodactylidae > Ctenodactylus > Ctenodactylus gundi. Next base: position 135,887 of record PVKB01000071.1, on the reverse strand, counting down.
TCAGTTTCCAATTTGACATTTACTAGCCCCTGTGATGTTTGGCAACTCCTTAACTTTTTAAGACTCAGTTTTCTTATCTTCAAAACTAAGTATTGGGTTGAAGGAATGGCACAGTGGTTACAGTGCAAGGCTCTGAGTTCCATTCCCCAGTACCACATAAACCCAGGTATGGTGGTGCACAACTATAATCCCCAGCACTCAGGAGGCTGAGGCAGAAGGACTGCAGTGAGTCCAAGTCCTGCCTGAGCTACATAGTGAGGTAAGAACCAGCCTGGGCTACAGACAGAGAAACACACTAACAAACAAACAAAACCCTAGGTATCAATACCAGCTGCAGAGCAGTGTGTTAAGTGTTGGGAAGATAAAAACGTGATAACATGTTTTGCACACTAATTATCACTAAATGAATGTCAGCTGTTGTTATCATTGACTTAAACTGGCCAGGTGAGGCAGGCCTGTAATCTCAGTACCTGGGGAAACAGAGCAAGAGGCAAGAGGATGCCAGTTCGGGCCCAGCCTCAGCAACTTCGTACCTGGGAAGACCTTGTCTAGAAATAAAAAATAAAATGGGCTGGAGATGTAGCTCAGACTGAAGGCCCTGGGTTTGATCTTCAGTACCACCAAACACACACACACACTCTCTCTCTCTCTAAATCATGAACTCATCAGGTCCACTGGTGCAAATCTACAAACCCAGCACTTTGGGAGGCTGAGAAGGAGAATCCCAAAATGCAAACCCAGCTTGGATAATTTAGCAATTTAAGAAAACCTTGTCTCAAACAACAAAAAAGGGTCTGGAGATGTAGCTCAGAATGAAGGAAAAAGTATAAACATATAAACTGACCAGTGAATTTTCTCCTCAAACTTCCATTCGAAATTTTTTCTTTTCTGAGAAAAATACTGTTTCATTAATGCAGCAGTTTCGAATCTGCTTGACACTTATAGTTTTTTTATTCTTCATTCCTTCTTAGTCTTGTCAACTAGTAAGTAAACTCAAATCTTGAACCTTGTTTCATAATCTGGTGTTCATCTAGGGCATTCATTATACTGTAATGATTCATTCCTCTGTCTGCCCTGGGAGTCTGAGCAATTCCAAAGCAGAGATCGTGTTTTACTTGTGTTTCTATTCTGAAGGCTTAGTTATAAGACACAAAATGGGGTCTCAATAAAAGTTTGTTGAACGGATAAAAGAATTAATTAATCTTTTTCTCCTCTGCAATGCTTTACACAGTACTCTACACATAACACAGACTTAGTAAAGCTTGCTCTTAACTTCATGCAGACATTATTTGGATCCAACGAATACATAAAAGACTTAATTTGCCTCAGAGAAGCACTTCTACTTTTAAAGTTTAGCTATCAACAGGCCAAACTGTAAGTTTTACTCTAATGAATAACCACATCTGGGCTGCCTCAAAAAGGATTTAAAAGCCATTATTCTAATTAATAAATTTGTGAATCTCACATGCCAAAATCCAGTTACATAATCAAAGAGGTTATCCCTTGTAAATTTATACCTATAAAACTGATCTGAAAGCGATAATTCATCTACATTAATAATTACATTCATTACATAATTATATATGGCATAATACATTGCTATCATGATCATTTATAGACAAATGATCTTGTATCTGCAGATTAAAATGGATATTACTTTTTTACGTCGGACTGGAAGCCAGTCGCCACTAGAAATAAGTTAATAAGCCAAATAGCACAAACCTGATTTCAGAAAATAAGCCCATAATACTAAATATTTTTCCCCTCAGTAATTTATACTCTTGGAAGACACTTTATTGACAAGATACTCAAAACTTGTTCTGTCTCCCCAAAATAAAATCTCACTTGTTTCTTAAAGGCAAATAATATGAATAGGCAGACTTTGGGAACACTAGGTGTTTATCCAAGTAACTAAAACTACCCCTAGATCCGATGTTTCAGCCTCCTCCTGCAACAACAAACATTTTTCTTAATTTTTAAGTTACATTTGTAAACGGTTTCAATGTCGCACTGCACGTTCTTTCGCTGTATCATCTAAACTTATTTTGTACTGGATGTGTAATGTCGTAGGTACATAGTAAAAGAATTCTACACTTGAATGAATCTGGGAAGAAACGTGATGTTAGCACACACACACACACACCCACTTCTTCCAGTTCTATACGCTCCAGAGGAAGCACACCTTTTTTTTTCCCTCTAAAATTTCTGTCTCCCGCCCCCACCCCACGCTTTCAGAGCAGCAATCATTCATAACGCAGCTCACAGTCCCTGCGCCGAAAGGACCTTCTCAACTAACCTTGTTCACCAGCACCCTCCTTTCACAAGTCAGTCTGGCTATTTCTTTGGAAAAAGAAAAGAGGGGCGGTGAGGGTCCGGGAGCGCGTCCGGGACGCCGCTATTCCCGCCACGCCATTTAGGACCTAAGCAGGTCCCGGCGCGCGGGACCCGACTAGCCCTAGGCGGCGCCCAGCGCGCGGCGGGGTCGGCTCCTGCTTCCCCTCGCCCCAACCCACACCCCCAAACAGTGAGAAGCAAGCTGGGCCCAACCTCTGGGCTCCCATTCAACATACCCTCCCCCTAGCCGTACCCCTTTTCTTCCTACTTTACTCCGCTGTAGACAAGTCCCTCCGTCCAGCTCCGAGTCCCCTCCACCGCCAGACGCGCACACCCCTCTAGGTTCCGGCCCGGCCCCCGGAGCCCTACTACGCCCAGGTTCCTCCCCCTGGACTTCCCAGCCGCTGCAGCGAGCTCCCTCGCCCCGACCGGCGCCGGCCCCGGGCACCCGCGGGACGCGGCTCCTTACCCAAGCATCACACTCGAGTCCGCTCCCCGCGCCACCCCGCGACCCGGCCCCCAAGAGCTGCCCGCGAGCCCCATGACCTCCAGCCCCGCCCCCCTGAGGGTGTCGCACTCACCGCTCCCGCCGCCGCATCCCTCACCGCCTCGGCTGCTATAGCTACGGGAAGCCAAGGCAACCAGCTCTCGCGACACTTTCCTCGGCCACGGCGAGAAGAGACTCGCTGGGGAGTAAACGAGCCTGGCTCGAGCGGGGCTGAGTATATCTCGCGATAGTATTGTTTAAGATGGCGGCCGCAGGGCGTATCGGGGCTGGACCAAGAAGGTTTGGAAGTAGGGCGCGGGCGAAGGTGAATCGTAAGCTAAACGAGAGTCAGAATAGTTTTACAGGTGGGAATGCTGTTCATACTGGGGAAAGTTACTACGGCACACGCTCTGCAGAGAGAACCTGACGATACGACCTTCTGTTCCCCACTTTCTCAAACTTAGGAGTAGTGTCGCCTTTAGCTGAAGTTACGTTTTCCCGGCATTTTCCTCCTGCCTGCGGAGTAGGGATGGGGAAGGCCAGAAATAGACTTGCCATATTATTACCCCATTTCAAGAAGTTCATCTATCCTTCCCTCTCCCTGGTTTGGAAAAATGTATTTCGCTTCAAAGAGAGGTTTATCCCGGTGTCCAACCCCGACACTTAGCGATTCCAAAACAGAAAATGAGTTATCAAAATAAATAATAATAATAAACACAGGTGTTTAGCTGTGATGCAGAAGATAATCTCAGCGGTGTGTGGTTTGTATTTCGCAAATGTCTTGCTCAGTGCATCTTTCAGCCCTTAATTGCAGGACTTTAGTTCGCGGCTTTGAGCTGAGAATGCAGACTAATGGAGCTGCGTCTGAAGCAGAAGGTGGAGTTAAAGTATGATGGTTAACCAGGAAGAAACAAGGGAATAGAAATAAAAAAAGATTTTTGCCTCTTGAAGCGCCTGAGTAACTCTCCTAAGATGCTCCAGTGTAGACCAGTGTTGTCAGTTGAAATGTATTAAGCCAATCTATGCAATTTAAATTTTTCTAATTGTCACTTTTTTCCCACTACTGGAGAACCAACCTAAGTGTGCACTAACACTGAGCAACATTCCCCTCATTGTTCGTTTGCTTTTTCTGGTACTGGAGATTGAGCCCAAAGCTTTGGCACTGAGCTACATCTCCAACCTATTTTTTAGCCTTGATTTTGAAAGTAGGTCTCGCCAAATTGTTAAATTGCCCAGGTTGGTTTAATTCCTGCCTCAGGCTTTCAGGGTGTTGGGATTACAGGCCTGCACCACTATGCCCAGTTACGTTTTAATTTTTTATTTTGAAACAAAGTATCACTAAACTTCCCAGGGTAATCTCAGATTTTCCATCCTTTTGTTTCAGCCTCACAAAGAATGCTACAATGCTCAGCCAGGTGCCATATTTTTTAATAGATGTAATTAATTTCAGTAGCTGGCAGAAAAGTACAGTGGTTAGAGCATGTGCCCAGCAAGCTTAAGGCCTGAGTCTGATTCCCAGCACCACATAAATTGGGCATGATGACACATGCTTGTAATCTCAGCACTTGCTAGGCAAGCGCTTAAACCCCTGTGCCATTCCCCCAGCCCCTCTCTTTGCTCTTTCGACTAATATAGTGCCTGGTAAACATTAGATACACAACAAACATTTGTTAAATTAGGAATATAGTCAGGGCTGAGGAAGCCCTGGTTTAGACCCCAGTATGGAAGTTTAAAATAAATATCTTCCTTAGCTTTGGGGGACCATCAAAAACTTATAAACCTAAGAATCTGATGAAAGTTAAAAACCCTTATCAGGATCTATTTGATGAATGGATAAAAAAAGCTGTGGTATATTTACACAATGGAGTACTGTTATGCCATAAAGAAAGATACATTAAATCATATGTAGGAAAATGGATGCATCGTGGGCCCATCATGCTTAGCAAAATGAATTGAGCACAAAAGGTTAAATATTGTGTGATTTCTCTAATATGAAAAACTATATAAGAAAATAAAAGAGAAGAAAATAGGAAAGTAGACTTTGTAAAGAGGGAAAAGGAATGTGGGGGTGGTGAGGGAGCAGGGAAGGAAAGTAAAAATGACCAAGACATGTACATGCACCAGTTTCTCAAGCTGATTGTTATCATGTATCACAAATAGAATAAAAAGAATAGTTTTGGTACCAAAAAATAAATAAAAAATACTTGATCCTTTCTGAGCCAAGCCCAGTGGCACAGGCCTGTAATCCCAGCACTGTGGTTAGCTGAAACAGGAGGATTGCATGTCTGAGCCCAGCTTGGGTGAGTGAGACCCTGTCTCAAAATCAAAACCAAACCATGGGCTAGGGATGCAGCACAGTGCAAAGACATGCATTCCCAGCACCCTCCCTCCCGGCCACACAAATCCCAACTGGTCTGTTCACATTCCCGCAGCCCACCCTAGATAGCACTTAGGCCTAGATCTTCCTATCTGAAACACCTGAATATAGCAATCCCCTTTATCCATGGGGAATATGTTTCAAGTCCCTCCCTCCCCACCTGGATGCCTGAAGCACAGATTTAAAAAGATAAACAAATAAGTGAAGAGGGGAAGGAAGAGGGCAAGCCAGTGGAAGCTGAGGCGGGGAGAAGGGCACTGCACAGGCCGCCTGCTGGCAGGGCCAGCGCTGCCCAGTGGTAACCCCTTCCTGCACCCTATGCTCCCCGCAGCTCCCCTTCCCTGACCGAGGAGGAAGAAGAAAACCTGAGGGAGGAGGAGGAAGAAAACTGGGATCGAGATGGACACCGCGGGCTGTCCTGACTCCAGCTGGAGAGTAAGCCCCCAGCAGCTCCATCTCGTACAAAGGTTACTTTGCAGCCTGTTGGAAGTAGGCGCAGGAGACTGGCAAAGCTGCTGTTTGAACCAAGAGGCTGTTTCTGCACATCTCGCTCTCAACTCCACTTCTGGAAGAAACTGGAGAAGAGTGTCTTCATGGAAGAAAACACAAAGAACCATTTGTTCACACAGAAACTGAGGCTCACGGAGGATGGTGACTTGCACAAGACGAGGTAAACAGGACAGGTCCTGGATGTCTGTTCCCAGTGAATAATTCCTAAGTTCAGCTATATCTGTTGCTCTAGATTCTTCCTTAGTGTAAAGCACAACAATTCATTTTAAGCGTATGGTCCAAAAGAAAACAATCTCTGTAAAGTGGATGAATTGCTTACAGGCCAATGGCAATACTATGTTAAGCTAAGTAAGCCAAAAATTATCTGGGAAATTATTGAAAAGGCTGACATGTTTGGCTATTATAAAGTGTGCTGCTGTAAACATGGGTATGCATATAGCACTCTTATATGTTGACCTTAACTCTTTTGGGAAGATACCCAGAAGACGTATACCTAGGTCAAATGGAATATCTATTTTCAGCTTTTTGAGAATCACCATACTGCTTTCCATAGTGATTGTGGCAGTTTATAGTCCCACCAGCAATGTACAAGGTTTCCTTTTTATCCACAGTCTCACCAATAGGCCCAACCACAGATAGATGGATAAAGAAGATGTACATATACACAGTGGAGTACTACTCTGCCACAAAGGACAAATTTGAGTCATTTGTAGGAAAATGGATGCACCTTGAGACCATTATGCTTAGCAAAGTGAATCAAACACAAAAGTTAAATATAGTATGGTTTCTTTAATATGAGAAAACCAAACCAAAAAAGTAAAAGAGAGATGGAAGAAAGTAAGAAGATGAATTTTGTGAAGTGGAAAAGGGAAAGTGGGGTGTAAGGTATGATATGTAAATGAAAAATTTAAAAGAAAATGGAGAACAAGAAAAAAAGAATTTTTAAAGGACATGCAGATATCCCTATCTGAAAATAATAAAAAAAAAATTCCAATTTCTCTTCTGCTGTGTTCTGACTGATGGTGGCACCAGTGAGCAAGGAAATAACCAAAAGCCAGGACGACTGGCAGAAGCCGTCAGCACTGTGAACCTAAAAGGATTGATGAGGTTTGCAATCTGTCAGCACAGAGAAGGACTCTACTGAATGTACTTATGCACCATCTGTGTTATATAAATTGTCCTATTAGTCCTTAAAGCCATTCTATAAGGGGATATCATTGGCTTCATTTTGCTGTTGACAAATGAGAAAAGACACGAGGTAAAATGCCCAAGATTTATAACAATAAAATTCAAAATCATCCAGTCAGAAAAGGTAAAACCATATCATTTGTAATCCACCGTGATATCCCTCACTATGGGGTCTAGATTGTGTGGTTAACCATTTTCAGAAAGTACACTTCATCAAAAATCATAGTTAACAAAGCTCTCAAAAGTAAAAAAGACACTGAGGATCTGCTGTTTCGGAGGATATGACTTAACAGACTTGTAATATTTATTGCTTTTTTTTCTTTTGATGTTCCAAGTAAAAGCCTGAACCAGAACTTTGTTATGATCTTAAAAGTGAAATGACAGTAATACATATGCCATAAAAATGGAAATATGCCTTCTTTCTTAAGGATAAACAATAAGCCATTATGTAGGTATAAAAAAAATAAGAAATGAAAGCCAGGCTCACTAATCCACCCAAGCCAGGCTTGATCTTGCAGTCCTCCTTGTCTCCACCCAGAGTGCTGGAATTACAGGCCTGTGCCACCGTCCTGGGGACTAACCGTAGAGACTTTGCACTGAGCTACATACATCCCCAGCTCCTTTTATCTTTTTCATTTTGAGTTAGTGTCTGGTTAAATCACCCGGGCTGAGATGGATCTTGTGATCTTCCTGCCTCAGACTCTTCAAGTGCCAAGATTATAAGTTGCATGCAGCACCACACCCAGTTAAAACCCTATAAAATACTTTTTTCTTATACATGCAGACATATGGTAAAGTTTAATTTATAGGGCTGGTGGCATAACTCAGTAGTAGCATACTTGCTTAGCATGCATAAAGCCCTGAGATCTATCCCTGGCATTAAAAAAATAAAGATTAGTTTATAAATTAGACACAGTAGTAATAATAATAACTAAAAGTATTTATAACAAATACTGTAGTAAAATGCCAGAGTCACTGCTCTTACACTTTTGGGCAATTTCTAAGTGAAATAAGGATAACCTAAATGTGAGCATGTTATACCTGAACAGTTAGTTGATTGATAATTGAGATAGCTCCTAAGTGACTAAAGAGAAGGGAGTGTTTACAACATAGATATAGGAGCAGGAGGAATGGCCCAGTGGTTAAAGTGCTTGTCTAGCAAGCACACATCCCTGAGTTCAATTCCCCAGACTCCCATAAGCTGAGCGTGGTGACTCATGGCTGTAATCCCAGCACTCAGGAGGCTGAGGCAGGTGGATTTCCATGAGTCCAAGGCCAGCCTGGGTTATAAAGTGAGACCCTGTCTCAAAAAAAAATGCAGATATAGTGGATAAAGGAATTTACATCCTAAGCAGGAAATTTTTTCAGAGAGAGTGGAACAGCAAGAAATTTCTTCATGTTGTTCAGAACCACTTGCATTTTAAGAGAGAGAGAGAGAGAGAGAGAGAGAGTGTGTGTGTGTGTGTGTGTGTGTGTGTGTGTGTGTGATGGTATTGGAGATTGAATCCACGGCCTTTGCACTGAAGTGCATCCCCAGCCCTTTTCTATTTTATATATTTTGAGAGAGGGAGGGTCTCACTAAATTGCAAAGTTGCCTAGGCCATCCTTGAATTTTCAATTGTCCTGCCTCTTCTGCCAGAGCCCTGGGATTATAAACCTGCCCCATCAGGCCTGGCTAAAACTTATGCATTATTTCTGCAATTTTCCATTTTATATTTTTTACTGCAGCTCTGCACTTTATCTGGAAATGTCAATGTAATTAACATTAACAACCAATGAGAAATGGGATTTGGTTGGTACCTCTCCACTTCCCCTTCCTGAGGCAATTGTGAGGTATGTTCTACTGAAAGGTTTCTCAAAATTTCCTAGCATGTAAGGATCACTTAGGAAGAGAAATAAGATACAAATTTTCGGGTCCGACAGTTTGTATTTCGAGCCAAGCTGCTAGGAGATGCTGATGCTGGCAGTCCATGGACCAATGTTGGATAGCATTGTTCTCTGACATTTTCCAGTGAGATTCAGCCCCAATTACTGAAAACACTATTTACTGGCTTTCCTCTCACTCGCTTTTGCCATTTGATTTCTGGGATGCCTTCCAAATCAACTACTTTCAATTTTTCTGTTGAGGTAAAACTCAAACTACGAAAATTTGAACCAAAAAGAAAATTATTTCCTTAGAGATATGCACATTAGAGTTTTGCATAGATATTTGAAGGAGGTCTGAATCCCCCAAAATGTGTTCTTTAGTTGGTAAATGAAGGTAACCAAGGTAAATATCAGGTGACCAAGATTCACTAAAATTTGGTAAGTCTGATGTAAAATCTGGCAACCAATTAACAGCTCGTGGAACTGGCTTTGTTCAGCCAGCTCTCTGTAGAAAGGTTGGAAATGTAGCTCAGTGGTAGAATATGTGCCTCATGTGCATAAGGCCAGGGGTGTAAGCCCCAGCGTTTTCCCAGACTCAACTGTCATCTTAATTTTTCCTGGTCTGCATCATTCTGTTTGTGGAATATCTGAGTCAGCCTGAGGAAGAGAGACCTCAGACTTGAAGTCAATTTTTTTTTAATTTTGCTTTTTGTTTTTGAGACAGGGTCTCTGTCTTAGTTACTTTTTTGTGGCTGTGACTCAATACCTGACAGCCACAACTTAGGGAGGAAATATTTATTTTAGCTTACAGTTTCAGAAGGTCACAGATGGGCAGCTGGAGCAAGGGCAGGGCTAGAGCCAAAGCTTCAGTGGCAGAGATCCTCACAACACAGTGGTACAGAGAGAGACTGGAAGGAAGGGCAGAACCAGAAACAACACGCCCCTCCAGGTCAAGCCCCAAGCACCCGCCAGACCCCACCTCCTAACCCTACACAGTATCCATGGGAACATGAGGCTTTTGAGGGACATTCCAGTCCCAAACCACCACGGTCTCATTCTGTAGTCCAGGCTGGTCCTGAGCTCATGGCAATCCTGCCTCAGCCTCCTAAGTTAAAGTCAATTTTACTTTATTTTATTTATTAGTGTCTTGCCATACCAGAGGACCCCAGCCACCATGCCACACCCAATGCCATGAGGCAGGGGATAGGGGACTGAGGTCAGGCCAGATTCCTTACCCCTGACACCACTGACAGATGAGGGGAGAGGACACGGGCCTGCAGGCAGGACAAGAAGAGCAGTCCCATTCACCACGAATGTCTGTCCCTTGCCTGGAGCAGCTTTGGCACAGGAGAGCACTGCATCACCACATCAATCACATACCAGTTGAATTTTTTAAGTCAGTTTTAAAAAGTATTGTTACCAGTTAGGCATGACAGCACATGCTTGTAACCCTCTCTCTCTGGGGGACTAAGGCAGGCGGGTTTGAAAGTTTGAGCCTACAGTGACTTAGCCAGAGTTTGACTCAAAAGAAAAAAAGTGGTTGGATATTATCTTAGTTACTTTATCACCACTGCGAGTCAATACCCAATATCCACAATTATAAGGAGGAAAGTCTACTTTAGCTCACAGTTTCAGAAGGTCACAACTCCGTTCAGGGGTGGGCGGCTGGAAAATGGTTGAAACTCATGGCAGAGACAGAGGTGGAGGCAGCTTCTCAAGGCAAACAGGAAGCCAAGCCAAGTGAAATCTGAAAGGAAGGGAGGAAGTTGCATTTATCCCTCCAGGTCCTGTCCCAGCGATGTGCCCCTTTTGAGTTGAGCCTGTTTTCCACTCCTTTCAGATTTAAGCCCCTAATCTACCACATGCCTGTAATCGAATGTTCACACCCATAATCTACTCCTCTAAACCAAGCCCCATCTCCCAACAGCACACGGCTCCATAAATAATCCATACCACCCAAATACATGAGGTTTTGATCCAAACTACTATAGGTATATAACTCTGTGAGAGCCCTGGAAGACTGTCCACTTCCCCCAACATTCCTAAAGTATTATTACTTATTCCTGTTGAGCTCTTATTGTCTGTTTCCGATAAATGCTGTCTGAGCACCACTGCAGGGCTCCTCCTGTGCGTGTGATGAGAGATGCCGATGAGGGTATGTGTGGTGGTACTGGGATCAAGCCCAGGGCTTTCACATTGAACTACATCCCCAGCCTTTTGTATTTTATTTTATTTTTTTGAAACAGGGTTTTGCTCTATAATCCAGACTAGTCCTGAATTCACTATGTAGCCTAGGCTGGACTTGAAATCATGGCAATCCTGCCTCAGCTTTGTGAGTGTGGATATTACAGGCCACCACCACCCTGGACTACCACCAGCACATCTGGTTTATGTGCTACCAGGGAATCAAACTCAGGGCCTTGTACTTATTAGGAAATCACTTTAGCTGCTGAGCTATGTCCTCAATCCTCCCTCCCAAAGCACCTCCCCCTTTTATTTATTTGTTTATTTATTTATTTATTATTTGAGGCGGGGTCTTACTGTGTAGTCTAGGCTGGTCCTGAACTCACTATGTAATCCAGGTTGGCCTCGAGCTCACAGCAATCCTGCTGCCTCAGCCTCCAGAATGCTGGGATTCCAGGTGTGCACCACCACGGCCAGTTTATGTGGTGCCGGGGAATTGAACTCAGGGCCTTGCACTTGCTAGGCGAGGGATCTAACCATCGATATTCCTCCAGCCCCTTTATTTTTGATTTTGAAACACCATCTCACTAAATAGCTAAATTGCCCAGTCTAGGCTCAAACTTGGGATCCTCCTGCCTTATCCACCAGATTGCTGGGATTACAGGCCTGCGCCAGCATGCTCAGGTTACTGTAGTGCTCTTGTAACCATTAAATGTCTTCTTACTGAGTTCACTGGAGCCAGGCATACAGTGACTATAGCTATTCCTCCACCTCCTTACTGGCTTACACAGACACTATGTTCTAGTTAGCATCTTTGCTATCTGTAAGTATTGACAGCATTGACATACACTTCTTCCCTGGCGCTCCATTTCCCTTTCCCAGTTTGCTTGTTTTGCAGCTTCTAGCTGGCTGTGTAGAGAGAGCTAATACCAGTGTCACCATACCTATTTCCTTTTTTTTTTTTTGAGACAGGATCTCGCTCTGTAGCCCAGGCTGGTCCTGAACTCACTGGTGTAGCCTACCTTGGACTCAGAACAAACCATATGCCTCAGCCTCCCAAGTGCTGGGATTACAGACATGTACCACCACACCCAGCTTTATGTGGTGCTGGGGAATCGAACTCAGGGTCTTGCAATTGTAAGGCAAACTCTTAAACAGCTGTGCCATTCCTTCAGCTCACTAATACCTATTTCCTAACCGCTGTGTACAATGGTGTCTTAGCTTTGCTAATACAGACCACCACATTTGTTTGTGCACGATTATTTGTTTCATGTGCTACTGAATATCTTTGTATATACCTGTGGTTGTGGTTTTGTGGCTGTGGGTATGGGTTTGTCAGCTTTCTTTTGTGCTCAGATATCAAAGAAAGAATGAATTAATTTCCTTAAAGTTTATTCAGTGTTATGGGTGGCAGAGCAAATTCCATTTGGAGCAAGTAGAAAGGGAGCTCTGAGTTGGTGAGGAAAGGATGCTTGGAGTGAAAGAAAGGCAGATGTCTCCCACCTTTTTCTTTCTATTCCCACAAAGATGCTGGATTAACAGTGGGAGCATCCTGCTCAGCATTCCCTCTCTAAACTGAACCAGAGAAGGGAAACACGGCACAAATTAGAAGAGCAAACACTTCACAGCTCCTCTGTTTCTCCATCCAAGGGTATGTTGACATTCACGGTGTAGTCTACAGGCTCCCCAGAGCTCAGCCAGGGAATAGGGGTTCGGTTGAAGGAAGGCCTGTTAGAGAGGTTCTGGTTGTATAGAACCAGAGGTTCACTCAGCAGGGGCCCTAGGTCAATCTTGGGCATCTGAAAGGTCATGCGTTTGGAGGCCTTCTCATATCCACCATAGGGCATTGCCGTCCTGAGAAGGAAAGAGTTTATTTCATTAAGATTCAGAACAAAAGAAACAATACCTGTCGAAATGTGACCCTGGATCGAGAAGAAGAAGTCCGTAATTTCTAGTTTGAAATTATTTTTGCACTTCTTTTTTTTGTTTTTGTTTTTTTGTTCTGATTTGTTTTTTATAACACTGGGAATTAAACCCAGGGCCTTTGCTACCAACTACATCCCCAGCCTCTTTCTATTATTTATGCGAGATAGGGTCTCACTAAATTGCTAAATTGCCCAGGTTGAGCTTGAAGTTGCAGTTGTCCTGTCTCAACCTCCCAAAGTCCTGGGATTATAGGGGGGATACTAGAGATCCTACTTAGGGCCTTTATACTGAGTTACATCCCCAGCCCATTTTTTTTATTTTCATTTTAGGACAGGGTCTCACTAGGTTGCTATGTTGCCCAGGCTGGGCTTGAAATTGCTTTGAATTTATAGCCACCCCCCCCATCCCGCCCCACCCCGCCCAAGGCGAGCTTTCTGCACTCTTTATATGTCTTCCTTGACATCCTCTTTTCCCCTCTTGGTTAATAGTGAAAAAAGGAATCTAGTGGGTACCAAATAGTCTCATGGGGAGTTGTGACTCAGATCAGCGTTTCAAAGAAAATGAGCCCGAACACTAAGGACCTAAGGGCCTGAGTTCACCTCACTCTAACTAGATACCCAATAGCCAGGCTGCGATGAATTAGCAACCAAATACAAAAACAGTTCTCTCCCTGGGCTTTGTGGCCCAGGCCTGTAATCCCAGCGCTCTGGGTGGCTATGGTAGAAGGATTAGAAATTCAAGCCCAGCCGGGCAGCAGTTTAGCAATGTAGTTAGTGAGACTCTGTCTCAAAAATGGCCTGATGATGTAGTTCAGTGTGAAGGCCCTGGGCTCAAATCCCAGTACCACACACATATACACAAAGCAAGCCCTGGTAACACAGGCTTGTAAGCCCAGCAGTATCAGAGGCTGACACAGGATAATCACGAGTCGTAACTCAAATAATGAAAAGAAGCCTAAGGATGTAGCTCAGAGTGAAGGCCTTATATGTTGAACCCACAGTAGCATTAAAATAAAAAAATAAAAAAGCTAAAAATTCTTTTAGTCCTTTCCTGCTTTTGCACAGATCTCCTCACAGCAAGGTGTATGGAAATAGAATCATACTACAGGAAGAGTCATGGCACCCTCACCCTGAGTGGAAGGGAGACTCAAGGGGCCCTCAACTACATGATTCATGGTTCCCACTTAAAGCTACCAAGCTACCAAGGCTCACAAGTAGGGTGAATCTCCCATGACTACTGCCTAATAAGTGGCCTATCAACCAGAATTCAAATCCGGCCTCCCAGCAAAATTTCCCTTTACTATGCTGTTATGATGAAAATGAGTTAAAGAGCAAAGGCTATTAGGGTCCCTGTACTCCTGCCACATCTTCCTAGCCTTCTGGAACATCTGAACTAGAGTCCATACCATCCGCACACTGCAACCCATCTCTTTTCCTTCCCACCATCCTACCTGTTAAAGGATTTATATTTGGGGAGTTCCGCTTTGGCCCCATAGGCCAGTAAGTCAATGCCGAGTTCCACTTTCTGCTGGGAGTCAACTCCCATGGCTCGCTCCCATGGGGAAATATAGGTCTTGAACACAGTGATGTGTTTTCCTTCTCCACCTGCCTGGTCTCCTAATAATCATGGGAGAGAAAATATGTCAAACAACAGCAGTTAATTAGTAATTAGTAAAAATTAATCCCACATCCTTGCACACAAGGAAACTTTGTGAGCCAGGGACCAAAAGTATTAATGTAATATCTTAGTAACTGTATAAGATTTATTGCATAATGGCAGCCTAGAGTCAGATCAGTGACTCACTCTAAGACATGGCTTCTGAGTAGAAGAGACACACTTATCTGTCCTGAATACCTTCTAGGTTTAAGATACCTCAGCTTATTTCCCCCTGCTCCCCACACAGCCAAGCCCATATTCCTAGAGACACCTCTGCCCTAAGGACAAGATAGTTCCTTTTGAGTTAGAATACTTGCCTGATCCTGTCTCTCCAGCCCCTGCTGTGCCGGCAGCTCCTCCTCTGCCAGCCTGGCCCCCAGGACCACCTGCACCCCCAGCTCCAGACCCAGAGCCCTGATGATGATGGTGGCCAGAACCATACTGTCCAGAAGAGCCACTGCCCCCTGCGTGGTCTCCTTCGCTGCCCTTGCTGTAAGAGAATCCCTGACCAGCTGTGCCCAGCTGTCCTCCCACTGTGGGAATGAACTTCTGGAAGTGATCCTGAAAAGCAAGGACAAAGCAAGGAGAAGGTGAGCAACAGGTATGGAAAACATACAAAGACAGAAAAGGACACTGCAGAGGAGGAAGTGATCAAGATGGTGGCCAGCCAGAAGACCCGGATCTCCCGACATTCTCCCCTCCAATAAATGGATAGTGGAAAACTTGATGAAACTCTTAAGAGGTAGGATCTAGGGCTGGAGGAATGGCACAGCGTAAGGCCCTGAGATCGATTCCCCCCAGCACCACATAAATCTGGGCATGGTGGCTCACACCTGTAATCCCAGCACTGGGGAGACTGAGGCAGGGAGATTGTTCTGAGTCCAAGGCCAGCCTGGGCTACATTACACCAGTGATTCAGGACCAGCTGGGCTACAGAGGAAGACTGTGTCTCAAAAAAAAAAAAAGAAAGAAAAGAAAAAAAAGGAAGGAAGAAAGGAAGGAAGGAAGGAAGGAAGAGAAAGAAAAAGAAAGAAAGAAAGAAAGAAAGAAAGAAAGAGAAAGAAAGAACGAACGAAGAGGTCAAGATAGAATCTATATTCTGGGATACTGAGCCAGGATGATCACAAGTTTGAGCCCAGCCTGGGCAACTTAGTGATTGAGCGAGACTGCCTCAAAATCAAAAGTTAAAAAAAAAAAAAAAGCTGGAGATACAGCTCAGTGCAAAGGTCCTGGGGTTCCTCTTGGTTCAGTACCCCTAAGTACACCTTCAAATAAGGGCAGCTCATTCTCTTTCCCCACCTTTGCTAAAGCAAGGAAGACCAAGATTTAGCACAACTGAAATTTGAGAGGGTGGACTTGTCAAGGAGAGCTCAGTGTGAATTTGAAGAACCAGAGAACTCCCGTCTTCTCCCTTCCTCAGCTTCTCCAACAGTCAGAACTCTTCTCTCTCCTTTCTCTTCCCTTCCCTCTGTCCTCCTGGTATCTGTTGGATCAGGACTTCCTGACAGGTGGGGGGAAAGGGGCCAAAAGAGCAACACTGGATTCAGCCCCAAAGCCTAAAAATAACCCCACCAGCTCCTTCAGGAGGCTCTCCTGGCCACCTCGCCCTATAGACCTCCATGTTCCACCCCATGTAACCAGACCCAGCAGAGAGGAGGGCCCTCAGCTTCCTAAAGTTAGACATGACCGGTCAGCACTTTGACTCTGCTCCTACAATAGATGCCAGCAACAGGCTCTGCTGCTCTCTGCCATCCACTCAAGCATCTAATTCCATCTGCCGCCCCCTCCAGCTACCCAGAGAAGGGAGAGGAGGAAGAAAGGAAATGGAGAAGGTCTCTTCCTTCTCAGCTGTAACATCCTGTGCCTGGCCCCTCTCCAATCCCTACTTCTCTTTCTTTGAGAAAGAAACTACCTAGAAATTGCAGGACCTTAGCCAAGCCCAGTGGTGCATGTCTATGATCCAGGACTCTGGTAGACTGAGGCAGGAGGATCACAAATATGAGCCCCCCAGCTGGGCAAATGAGTGACTCAGAAAGACACTCTCTCAAACTTAGAAATAAAAAATGGGCTGGGCTGGGGATGTAACTCAGTATGAAGACCCTGGGTTTGATCCCTAGAACCACCCCCCCACACACACACAAATGTAAGCTCCTGAAGAAGTATAATGTCTTTTGCTCTTTCCAGAGTCTTTTTGTTTTTTGATTTGTTGGAGGGTACAAAGTCTCTCTCTGTAGTCCAAGCTGATCCTGAACTTGCTATGTAGCCCAGACTGGCCTTCAATACTTGGAAATCCTCCTGCCTCAGGCTCCTGAGTGCTGAGATTAAAGGCATACACCGCCATGCCTTCTTTATATGGTGCTGGAGAATTGAACTCAGGTCCTTGCGCTTGCTAGGCAAGCACTTTAACCACTGAGCTATTCCTCCAGCCCATTTCCAGAGTTCACAAGGAAGAGATCAACCTTTTAAAAATAAAATGACACAAGAAGGAAATGGCAGCCAGGCCTGGTGGCACATGTGGGTAATCGCAGCATACTGGGAGACCAAGGCATGAGAACTGCAAGTTCAAGCGCAGTCTGGGAATTCAGCAACTTTGTAAGATCCTGTCTCAAAATCAAAACCCAAAATGGGCTGGGGATGTAACTCAGTGCAAATGTTCTAAGCTCAATCTGCAGGAGGGAAAAACAAATTATAATAAAAGAGAAAGAAAAAGGCTACGAAGATTCATTTAACTCCACAGTTCACAAACTTTAGGGAAGGGGGTAATGGAGATCTAATCCAGGGTCTTCACACTGAGCTATGGCCACAGCGGGGTTTTTTTGTTTGTTTGTTTGTTTGTTTTGTTTTGTTTTTGAGACAGGGTCTCACTCAGTAGTAGCCGGGCTGGTTTTGAGCTCACCATGGAGCCCAGGCTGGCCTTGGACTCACAGCAATCCTCCTGCCTCAGCCTCTCCAGTGGTAGGATTATAGGCGTGTGCCACCATACCTGGTTTATGTGGTGCTGGGGAATCAAACTCGGGTACTCAGCATTTGACATAGCGCTTGCTGCTTTAACCGCAGAGCCATTCCTCCAGCCCCCACAGCCTATTTTTATTTTTGGTTTTGAGACACAGTTTCATTAAGTCACTAAATTGCCCAGTCTGCATGACCGGACGCAGCTAAAACCATTTTTTTCCCTAGTACTGGAGACTAAACCCACAGTGTTATACATGTCAGGCAAGCACTTTGCCACTGAGGTAATAGCCACTTATCTCCTTCTGCTTTTTTTTTACTTTAATTTTGATGCAGGTTCTTGCTAAGTTGCTCAAACTGGCCTCGAACTTGGCATCCTCCTGCTTCAGCCTTCTAAGTCCCTGGGATTACAGGCACGTGCCACCTAGGGTTGCCAGATGTAGCAAATAAAATTACAGGACAGTGCTCAAATTTGAAGTTCAGATGCATATCAAATACATTTTCAGTATAAATATGCCCAAAATATTGATTTTTATATTGCTAATTATTGCTAAGAAAGTATTCATTATGCATATAAAATCAAATTTAAGTTAGCCTCATGTATTTTCTATATTTTTATTGTGTTAAGTCCCAAATGTTGCATATTACACACTTACTTTAAAAAGTATTCATTGTAGGAACTGGGCTTATAGCTAAGAGGTTACAGCACTTGCCTAGCATGGGTAAGGCCCTAGCTTCAATCCTCTAGCACCATTTAAAAATTTGGGGCTAGGGGAATGGCACAGCAGTTAAAGTGCTTGCTTTGCAAGCTGAAGGCCCAGAGTTCAATTCCCCAGCACCACATAAAGTTGGGCATAGTGGCGCACATCTGTAATCTCAGCACTTGAGAGGCTGAGGCAGCAGGATTGCTGTGAGTCCCAGGCCAGCCTGGTTACACAGCAAGACAGTGTCTCAAAAAAAAAAAAAAAAATTAGGTGGGTGTGGTAGTGGCACACACTTGTAATCCCTCTATCAGGTGGCTGAGGCAAGAGAATCGCTGTGACTTTGAGGCCAGACTGAGCTACATAATGAGTTCAGAACCAGCATGGACTACAGAGGGCGATTCATTGCACAAATTTAACAGGGTATCTTGTTTGGTTGTTTTGTTTTTTCGTTTTTTTGTTTTTTGTTTTTTGGTTTTTTTTTGGTGTTAGGGATCAAATCCTGTTGTCACAAACATTAAGCATTTGCCCTACTACTGAGCTGTACTCCCAGTTCCAAATCCTGTATTTTATGGATTTTCATTTTATTTTTATGTCTAAAAAATTGCAAGGGACATCTTCTACTAAAAATAAATTATTCCTTGTGTATCTTAACTTGAAAATTCAGGGCTGGGATTTCGGTGTTTTATCTGGCAGCCCAATTTTAACACTTGTCCATGCCTAGAAGGAATTTTCTCCCCAGGGTGTGGTACGGCCCACCCCCTCACTAGCTCTAAAATGGAGACTTAGTTTTAGATAAGAGCTGTGACTCTCCCCAGAGCTGTTGGGAGCTCTATATATCTGGATACTTAGTACACTTATAAATCTTAAGAAATAATAAGTCTTAAGGAGGGGATGTTGATGTACTTTGGAGGATCCGGGCCTACCGAAAAGCTACTGGTAAAGGCTCTAGGCTTTGAGGGAATGGTTAGGTTTCAAACTCACCATTGAGCTGTCAGAGAAAACATCAGGGTGGTTCTCATAGATAAATTTCTCCACCCGCATCTGCCGCAGTTTGAACATCTTGGAGCCCCGGTTTGTGAGCAGCGACAGCTCCTCTAACATCACATCCCTGGGGACACTGATCTTCTTGCCCAGGTTCAGGCCTGAGCTCTCCTGTCCACCTTGCAGGGAGGCAGAAAGGAAGAGGCAAGAGAAGGACAGCAGGGTTTGTGCTCCGCGCGCAGACCCATCCACAACGATGCATGTGTCCCTTACCCACGATGGAGGGGAGATGCTATCTGGGATGTCTAGCCAAGGTCTGTCTAGTGTAAGAAAGGCTTTGAGTTCCTGGGATTGGAGGTGGAGAGAAGGCACACAAACTGGGGTGAGGACAGAAATAATGGGAATACTTGAGCTAAACACTCAGTGGGGCTCAGGCTTGGACAGGGGGACCAAAGATAAGGACCTACTAGAGAAACGGTGGCTTGGGGAAAATCGGTAGGCCAGTCCTGTGTGGAGTGGGTCACCTCTAAATCTAGACTTCTGAGTGAGACCCAGTGGCACGGGCTTGTAAGCCCAGCACTCTGGGAGGCTGAGGCAGCAGGAGCCCCATCTGGGCAATGTAGTAACCTAGTAAGACCCTGTCTCAAGATCCAAACTAAAAAAAATATAGCTCAGTGTGAAGGCATGGAGCTGATCCCCAGTACCACAGTAAGCAAACAAACAAACAAAGTGCTCTTTTAATTGCTTTCCTTTTTCTTTACTTCAGTGAACCCCGGCTCCAAAGAGCCTCCAGGTATTGTGACAACTCTTCACATGCATGCACTCGTGACCACCCTCAGGAAACACACCTGTGCAGTTTCCCACTCTAAAGTGCTCATGTGACTACTTTTGGAGAAAGAAGCTACATTGTGAGAGGTCAGCTGGTGCCAATCTTCATCATGTTTTCTTTTCCAATACCCCTCACTGACGGTGGGCCCTTTGGGTCGGCACTTGTGGTATGGCAGGGTATCGTCTCAGATTATAAGATAAAAAGGGTGAAAAACAGCATTGAATCCTTTCTGCCTGTCTTCCTGCCCTTCTCTCCTCTCCCTTTACTCCCATCTCTACCCCCTCCCCCAAGTGGAATTCCTTTTGTTTATCCTAACACACACACACACACACGCACACACGCACACACACACGCACTCGCACACACACACATACTATATTTTTGGAACAGTAGATTGCAACCAGGACCTTTGTGCTGAGCTATATTCCCAATCCATTTTTTAATTTTATATTCTGAAACAAGGTCTCACTGAGCGGCTAAATTGCCCAAGCTGGGCTTGAATTCATAATCCTCCAGCCTCAGTCTCTAACAGTGTTGGGATTACAGGCCTGTACCACTGGGCCTGGCTTAGAATCCTATGTCATTTCTGAGGCGCTTGGATCAAGGTGCTTTCAATACAAAGTCCCACATCAGGTAGCTCCAAACATGCCCTACCTCCAGTGAGTTCCATGATCAGCTTGCTGGATTTCCTCTTCTTGTTGGGAGCTGGGGTTCCTGAGAGTGGCATCGTGGAGGTGGATTTAGTCTGGGTGGGGTTAGAAGGGGGAGTCAGAAGATGGACAGGGACTGACTGGGAAGAGCTCAGTAGGGTAGTACCTGGACTTAAGGACTCAGGACAAATTTTCACTATATATATATATATATATATATATATATATATATATATATATTTTTTTTTTTTTTTTTGAGACAGGGTCTCACTCAGTAGCCCAGGCTGGTCTTGAACTCACTTGAAGCCCAGGCTGGCCTCGGACTCACAGCAGTCTTCCTGCCTCAGCCTCCCCAGTGCTGGGATTACAGGTGTGCGCTACCACTCCTGGCTTACGTGGTGCTGAGGAGTTGATTTCAGGGCCTTGTGCATCCTAGATAAGGGCTCCAACATTGGTCTAGTCCCTCAGCTCCTCATTAGATTTTCAAAGAAATACTTATTCCACCAAAAGGTGAAAACCGACTGCTTTAGGGCTCATGTTTTCTTTAGAGTTCCAGCCTTCTTGTTATTTAGCAGAAAGTATAGCTGTATCTACTGTTCCCGCCTTCTACCAACCTCTCATGTTTTGCTTCATGTAGAGCCTGCGCAAGAATTAGAAAGGTAACTGGGGGTAGGGGTGTTCAGAAGACAACAACCTCCCAGCCAGGGCAATACACCCAGGATTCATGGGCTTGCATGATTTGAAGTTTGTATTTGTGTTGGGATACCAGACTGGGACTATATTTCAGTCTCTGGACTGTCCTCAGTCTTCTCCCAAGACCCATGGGGGTAAAGAAATGTTCTGCCAGGGTTGAGGTTCAGCCAAAAAAACATTCTCCATAGGAATGATAGGTTGCTGCTCCTCCAGAGGGCCAGCTGGAAGGTAGCTGGGAGGTCACGGCTGTGCTCCCTGCTCCACGCTTACCCCAGGACCCTACAGCTAAAGTAGAGAGAGAAGAGAGAGGAGTCAGGAGCATTTGAACCCCGACTGGAGTCAATTCAGCAATATGAAAGATGTAGGAGATTGGGGGAGGGCAGAAACCTGCTAATACGATCTGACTATGGGGCTGGAGGAATGGCGCTGCACTTAAAGCGCTTGCCTAGCAAGCACTACGTCAAGCTCTATGTCAAGCATTAAGTGCCCAAGTCCTATTCCCAAGCATTATATAACCCAGGCATGGTGGTGCACACCTGTAATTCCAGCAGGAGGATTGCTGTAAGTCCAAGACCAGCCTGAGCTACAGAGTGAGACCCTCTCTCAAGAAAAAAAAAAAAAAAAGATCTGACTATAGGTAGGGACAAGTTGGCAAAAGCTACGCTTTACCCCCTCCCTCCCTAACACAAGCTGACACTCAGAGACAGGCTCTCTGCTGCTGAGTCTTGTCTTGCAAACACATCTGCAACTCAACTAACTTGGTGGGTTAGACCCCACTCCATTGACCAGGTACTTCCCCCAACACCTCTATTCCGCCCAACTCCCTGGGCCTCTCCTTCCTTACTCTCTGTGGCTCCTCTGGACTGGAAAGCCAGAAGCTCATCATGGGGTAAAAGAGGGTCAGCTTCCCCAGATCAAGATCCGCAGTCACAGAGATGTCAGGAGAATGGGCTCCAGCCCCTTAAGCTGTAAACTTACCAGCTGCTCAGTTGGTGGTCAGCTCTCCTGGGGTCCAGCAGCTTTGGAGGACTGAGCTGCTGTGACCCGAGAACCCGAGCTGGGCAGGCGTGGGGGCAGCACTGGCAGTGGAGGAGGGAGGACAGTTATTAATAGAGATGGTGAGTGCAAACAGCTCAAATGGCACAGGGGCTACTGAGACCCTGGGACCAAGATCCCGCCCTCCTCTCCCAAAGGCTCAGGAGAGAGAAAAGCCTTTGGGATCCCCCACGGAGCTCTTAGAGCCCAGATTCAGCCTGTGCTGGGCTCCCCTTCTCATTGCACCCAGAATCTGAGATCCAAAGAAGCATTCAGGGAGAAAGCACAGGCTGACGTGGTGTAGGAATTACAGTGGGAGAGCAAACCAGAGAACATGCCCTGAGGGCCACTCTCAACCAGTCTGGGCTGGACCTGGAGGGACTTGTGGGTGTACGTGGGGGCAGGAAGGATTAAGGCTCTATGTTTGAGGACAGGACAAAAGTCACCACAATGAAGTTGCTCTTCTAAAGTTCTTGGTAGAGCTGAGTGTGGAGTCCAGTCTGAGCAATTTAGCAACTCACTGAGAGATCCTGTCCCAAATAAACAATAAAAAGGGGCAGGGGGACGAGAGGGGACTTGGAATGTAGCTCAGAGCAAGAGCCCTGGGTTCAATCCCCAGAACTGCAACATAAATAAATAAAACAAATAAAAACAATAAATTTCCTAATGACCTTCACTTTGAGAGGGTCAGATCTTGGCAAGACGAAAAGCAAATTAAAGGCTAGTGTTGTGTAGCTCAGTAGTTAGAGTGCTTGCCTAGCATGACAAGGCCCTGAGTTCAATTCCCTAGTACCGGTCATGATGGCACACATCTGTAATCCCAGCACTTGGGAGGCTGAGGCAGGAAGATTGTCATGTGTTTGAAGCTAGCTGGGCTACATAGTATGTTCAGGATCAGCCTGGATTTCAGAGAGACCCTGTCTAAAAAAAATTAACCAAACCTTCTGCAATGATGGATGCTGTGGGGGAAGACCTGACTAATTATTCTGTCTGCTTGGCTCCTTTTCCCTTTAAGCCCTGAATGTTCCAAGAACCAAAGGTGAGCACCAGCACACAGCTCTCCCTTTCAGCCCGGTTCGTTGCCAGGGTGCTCAGGTAGGCCTGCTCTGTAGGATGGGTGAAATCTCCCTTGTAAGTTCATGTAGGCTTCTGGCTTGCCAGGTCTTGCTTCTCATGGGTCCTACTTAGGACTCCCTGCACAGGGGGCACATGCCCCGTAGAATCTGGATTATTCCATTTGTGCCATTCCATAGGAGCCTCTTGGAAGGCCACAATCTTGACAGCCCTCTTTGCTTGTTTGTTTTTCTGTTTGTTTGACAGGGACCAGGCGCCCAGGCTGGCCTTGAACAGACAGCCATCCACCTGCCTCAGCCTCCCAAGTGCTGGGATCACAGGTGCGCACCACCACTCCCAGTTTATGTGGTGCTAGGTGATCGAACTCAGGGCTTTGCACTTGCCAGGCAAGTGCTCTGACTGCTGTGCTATTCCTCCAGCCCCTAGAAGCCTCTTGAAGGAAGTATATCTTTGATTAGCCCCTTCGTCAGTAGTTGCAGGAACACCTGGAATCTTCCTGCACCTTCTATGCAGGTTGTAGGACCAGCTACTGCTGCACCTCTGCCTATATCCTCTACCACCCAGGTGCAGCTGCCTTGAGAAGTGGCTCCGATGCTTCCAGAATATACTCCTTATCCCTTTGGGAGCTTTCCACAATTCCTGACTTGAAAATCCCGTATCACCACCACTGTAAACAAAACAAAACAGAATTCTTGAGACTGTGTGAACTTGGGAGCATCTGATTATTGGGACAAGTGTGCCCTCTGCTGGTAACACTGGAGCAATGGCACCTTCCTTTTCCCGAGGTATAATTCTAAACCTCACCTCCTGGTGCACTCGTGTAATCTCAACACTCTGGGAGGCTGAGGCAGGAGGATTGTCAAATTCGAGCCCACCCTGTGCAACTGGGCGATTATGGCAAGACCTTGTCTCAAAAATTAAACACCGAAAATGGGCTAGGGATATAGCTCAGTGCTAAGGTCCTGGGTTCACTCCCCAGACCACCAAAAAAAAAAAAAAAGTCTAATTCTAGTCTGACTATCCAACACCTTCTCTTCTTTATTAGTTTAAATCCACTCTTTTCTGTTTTGTTTTTGTTTGTTTGATTGTTTTGAGGCAGTGTCTCACTCTGTAGTCCAGGCCGGCCTCAACTCAGCGCAATCCTCCTTCCTCAGCCTCCTGCGTGCTGGTGTCACAGCCATGTGCCATCACACCCAGTTTATGTGGTGCTGGGGAGCCCAATTCAGAGCCTTGTCTTGCTAGGCAAGCACTGTAACTGCAGACTACAACCTGAGTCCCCCTCCCCGCTTTTCACACAGGGTCTCACTCTGTAGCCCTGGCTGATCCTGAACTCACTCTGGAGTCCAGGCATGGCAATCCTGCCTCAGCCTCCTGGTGCTGGGATTACAGGCATGCGCCACACACCCAGTTTAGCCCTCCACTATTTTATTTGTGTGTGGTGCTAGAGAGTGAGCCTATGGCCTTCACACTGAACTACATCCCTAGGTGCCCCCACTGCACACTTTTTTTTCTTGGTACTTGGGGTTAAATCTAAGGGTCTTCTCTCTGAACTACAACCCCTGCCTTTTTTATTTGAAATGGGGTCTCACTAAGTTGCTAAATTGCCCAGACTGGGCTCTAACTTGGGATCCTCCTGTCTCAGCCTCCCAAAGCGTTGGAATTACAGGACTGTGCCGCTAGAACCAGCTTCTCTTTCTCTCCAGTTTTTTTTTTTTTTTTTTTTTTTTTTTTTGCCCCAGACAGGGTCTCTCTCTGCAGTCCAGGCTGGTCCTTAATTCACCCTGTGGCCCAGGCTAGCTTTGAACTCATGGCAATCCTGCTGCTTCAGCCTCCAAGTACTGAGATTATAGTGTGCACCACCATGCCTGGCTTTTTGTTTTGTTTTGTTTTGAACTTGTTATGTAGCCCAGGCAAGTCTCAAAAGTGAGAACTCGCTTGCCTCAGCCTCCTGAGTGCTGGGATGCCACCACCTCATGCTTCTACCCTCTGTTCCTCCTCATTCCACTTTGATCTCTAGGCATTGTTTTCCCTTCATTTCATTCACAGAAAACATTTAGCATGGTTGCCTCCTCCAGGGAGCTAGGAAATTGGATGCCTCCTCCAGGGAGCTAGGAAATGTGGGTGGCAACAGGCTCAGAGGGCCTGCCCGACTTCTCTCAATTCTGAGCTTTCCCCAGAAAGTAGGGAGCAATGGAGCGAGGGGGCAGGATCTAGGGGACAACCACAGGGAGAGAACGCAAGAGGATAGACATGGTGGAGAACAGCAAAAGAACTAGGGACGGAGCACCACAGGGTGAAAAATGGAAGGGCAGGACAGAGACAGGGGTCAGGAATGTGCTAAGGAGGATGAGCAGACACCAAGGACAGATCAGGATCTGGGTGTAAAACCAGAAGAGATGACAGCAACAGAAGGTACGGGGCATACGTTTATTCTGTGCACAAACCAAAGAGCTGTGACTCACACACAGTACACAGAGGAAATGATTGCTTCCAGATCAGACAGCAAACGTGGGTGGCGGTGGTCTGGGGGTGGGGGTGGTGGGACATACCCTTGGTGAAGGGAGGAACATACCCTTCTGGAATCAGAAATCAGGACTTGAAGCTGAAAAGCACCAAGATCTAGGGTTTCAGGGCAGCAGTAGGACTAAAAAGGCTTGTGTTCTGGGCGTTTCCCTGCCCTTTCCCGGGCAGACTGCACAGGCTGCAAAGACAAACTGGAGGATACAGTCTGAGGAAGGAGCTCAGACGCCAACTCATTTTTCAACACTCAGTACACACCCTCTCGTTTCCCTGTCTCCTTCCTCCCCCTTAACTCTGACACATTCATTTTTCTCCCTCAGATTTTTTTTCCTCAGTCGCCCTCTTTCATAATACAGTTGGTTTCTTTTTTTTTTTTTCTTTTTTGTTTTTTCTTTCTTTTGCGACGGTGTCTCGCTCTGTAGTCCAGGCTGATCCTGAACTCACTCCATAACCCAGGCTGGCCTTGAACTCAAAGCAATCCTCCTGCCGAGTTCTGGGACTCCATGCGTGAGCCGCCACATCCAGTTTAACAGCTGGTTTCTTGTTAGCCAATTTCACTCTCTGCTGACAGAGCCCTGTCCCTCACTGTGCCCCTCTCTTTCAATCACTTTCATTCATTCGTTTATTCCTGCTTTTGGTCTTTCTCTTTCCTCCCTTTTTTTTCTGTCTTACGCTCATAAAAGCATTGAAACCAATAATTTGTTCATTCTCAAAGGAAATTTTCTTTTTTTTTTTTCAGTACTGGCAATTGAACCCAGGGCTTTTCACATTGCCAAAATCCCCAGCCCATGTTTTAGTTTTGATTTTGAGACAGGGGCTTGCTAAATCGCTAAGCTGCTCATATTGAGCTTAAACTTGTTATCCTCCTGTTTCAGCCTCCCAGATTTCTGGGAGTACAGGCCTGTGCCACCACCAGCCAGAGCTTTTTCTTTTCCCTTTTTCTCCTTCTTGGATATTGGGTTACTCAGTACAGGGCTGCATCTGATAACTTTCTGAAATCTAGAGGAATAGAAGAATCCTCAGCTTTATTTCTCATGTTTCTGATATAAGTCAGCCCATGTCAACTATCTTAGCCCTTTAATCTTGCCATACACCATTATTTTCACAAAATTCTGCCACAGTGCATCCAAATTGCTCCAGGGTTCTGAGTGCAGGCCATGGCGTAGAAAAGTCCCACAGACAAGACGATTCATTTTCCCTACCAAGATGCGGTCTCCAGGGTGACCAGGCGCTGAGAGGCGAGGCCCATGAGAGAAGGGATTACTAGGAAAAGTGAGGGCCCTGAAGAGGTGGCCTCCAGGTTAGGAATGGGCAAAGAGACTTCTCTCATCAAGAATGACCATACCTCATGGTACCCCTTACTCCACTGCCTTCTCCAGCTGAGGATTCCACAGTCTCCCAAACAAGTACAACTTAAATATTATTTGAGGTAGACTCTTACACGAAGCTCTAGCAAGCAGTTTAAGCGATGTACTTGGCCTTGTCTTTAAAGACTGTCTTGGGCATCTTTGTTCTTCCCTCTTTTTCTTCTCCTAGAACTACCGTTGAACATTGCTCATCACCACTAATGCTCTTAGAGGGATTTGGGGTTTTCAAGCCAAACTCCCAAGACGATGGACATATTTGATCTTTGCTGTGCTAGGGAACTTTTGCAGTAGTGACCTAGGTTCAAATTTTAATCATTTCAATAATGCAGCCTTTTTATTACTAGATCTGAATCAATAAAAACTCCACACTTCTGAAGAAAAAAGTGTCTACTATTTATGGAATCTTTCTCTCTCTCTCTCATTTTCTCTTTGGTGACACTGGGTGTTGAGATCAGGGTCTTTACACTGAACTATATCCTCAGCCCATTTTTATTTTTTGATTCTGAGAAAAGGTCTTGAAAAGTTGCTAAATTGCCCAGGTGGGCTCAATCTTGCAATCCTCCTTCCTTATCAGGAATTACAGCCCTGTGCCACTGGGCCTAGGTCTAAATTATCCTCCATTGTAGCTCTCTGGCCTGCTAGATTCTGTGTGGGGATATCTGTCGCTTCTGTCAACATAAAGACCCTGATGAAGTCTTTATTTAGACCACTCCTCTTACCCTTGCCTCAGACAGAAAAGCATATCTGATCACTTTCTAGATCAGATCCTGCTCGCACACACTCGTACATACTTGCAAGCACCCATACACACCTAGGGATATGCCTGTTATCCTTGGGAGAACAGGTGAAGAGTCGGGAGGGGCTCAGTGCGAACTGGGATCAGTTCAGTCTCGCAGCCCTCCTGGTGGTGAGCTTCTTGTCTGAGGTCCCAGTGGCTCCTTCTATTCTGTGCACCTTTCACTGAATGTGAAAATGATGCTCATAGAGAAAAAGCACACATGTAAGGAGAGGAGACTTGTGGAGGCGTATGGGTAGAGAGGCCAGAAGATAAAAGACAGATCCAGGCAGCGAAATACAAAGGGTACCAAAGATACCACAGCAGGGATGAGAGGCCGAAGGAAGGCAGAGAGGCGGGAGGGAGGAGAAAGCTGGGGACAGAAGTTACTTCAAAACTATCTCTAGCCTCCACGCGCCTGAGAGAGGGGGTGGGAGAAACAGCTGTGGAGAGTGGGTTTTCCACTTCTCCTTGGTCCTGGGACCCGTTCCCTGCTCACTGGTGCCCCGCCCCAGGCCTCCACACGTGAGCCTGCAATCCTGTTCTGGTGGCTGAGAATCGGGGCCTGGCTACCTGGAAACCGCAAGAGCCAGGGGTGGCTCCGAGGCTTCTAGGAGATTCCTGAGGAGGGGCTGGGCTGGAAACAGGGCCTGAGGCCAGCTCTGTCCTCCAGATGGGCTCATCTAGTGTAGTGGCCGCGCGAGGGGCAAGCACAGTGGGAGCTAAGGGCTCTGCAGTGGGCTGCGGCGCTGGAGTGGAAAATCGGCGGATTTCTTGGACTCGGCCAGTTTTGGGTGTCCCTGAGGAGGCGGGGCCAGGAGTTGGAAGAACCTCGTCAAAACAGAACATGGCCGTTTTAAGTTGGTAGGGCTGATGCCGCATGAAATCCAGAGCCTTGATGCCCTGCTTGGGGACTGCCCGAGGCCCCTGGGATTGGACCTTACTAGTAAGAGGTCGGGCAGCCTGGGGGAAAAAGGGTGAGAGGAGAGGGTTGTAAGCAATAGGGGGCGGGGCACGGATGTTGGGTGAGTATTTCCAGGAAGGGGGCAGTGAAGGGGTGGGAGAAGGACTTCTAGGCCGAGGGCCGATACCTGGTGTAGCTTCCACCACATACCTGTCGGCACGACTCTGCCGCCTGGCAAACAGCTCCCCACCCCTGCCCTGCAGCCTCGGTGGCTCAGGGATTCCAGCCGAAGGGGTCGCCCCATTCACGAGCCCGTCCAGGAGCCCTCGAGCTCCCGGCTTAGGAGCCACTGGGGGCGGAGTCTTAGGATTTGTGGGGGGCGGAGTCTTGGGAGCCACCGGAGGCGGGGTTTTAGGCGTCCCTTGAGGGAGCGCCTTATAAATCCTGCCCCCTGGTGGCTGCATGAAATTGCATGCTTCGGCCCCAAGGCTCAACGCGTCCTCCTCCGGGCCGGATTCCGCACCTCCAGCCCGGGGCTTCTCATCCAGGTTCTGCACCAGCGACAGCAGCTCGGGGTTGGGCGAGTTCTTCGTCTCCTCGGTTCCCTGCCGGAACATCTGCTTCCGGGTCCCCCGTCGCCGGGCCTCCTGCAGGATGCCAGTGCGGGCGGCCGGCACGGAGATGCGCTGCTCGCGAGCGCTGGAGGGGGCCGGGGCGGCGGGGCCTGGGCCGGGCGCCTCCGATCGCTGAGGCGCCGCTAGGAAGATGGAAGCGGTGGAGGTCATGGCAGCTGCGCTCGGCGGAGCGGAGGATTCGGGGGCTCCGCCCGGTGTCACCGGCCGACTGGGAGCTGGGATGTACAAGGAGCTGGTGGCCGTTACAGGGCCCGAGGATCGTGGGGTGCTGGGGGAACCAGGGGCGGACACGTGGCTGGAAACCCCTGTGGCGAAGCTGGGCAGAGGGGTGGGCTCCTGCGGAGGGGGCCCGAACGGAGGTGGGGCCGGACTCAGGCCCCCCTGACTCTCATTCACTCTCTTGGGAGCAAGGGGCCTGAAAATAACCGAGCTGGTGCTAGGCCGCTGCCCTTGTAAGCCCGGGGTAAAGGGCCTAGCTGACCTGTTAAAAATGCTTGAAGCTGGGGTGGGGGCTCCCCCACTGGGGAGGAAGGGTTTGGGGCTGGTTACCGGAGCCGGCAGAGGGCTGGGTGGCAGGGCAGCTGCCGCCGGGGGCGCACTTCGAGCCCGAGGTGGGGACTGCGGACTCTGACCATTGAGCATGGCTGCGGGGGCCGACTCCTGCGTGCTGGAGGCTGCGCGCTGGCGCTGCTGTTCAAAGAGCTGGACCCCTCGTCCTGAGACCTCTTGACTCAGCTGCCCTCCCAGCCCTGAGCCCTGGCCCTCTGATGCACCAGAGGCCACCCTAGCCAGCTCCATGTCCAGATAAGGGCTGTCCCAGTCCGACTGGTTGGTGAGGCTGCGGGCGTCAGAGAAAGCTTCTTCGTCCAGCTCGGACTCGCTCGTTGGGGGCACACCGTCCTCCTCCTCGGTGCCTGTCCCAGCCGCAGCCCCGAAGCTCACTAGGGTGTACTTCTTGGCTCTCTGCCTCCGTTTCTTAAACATAAGCACCCCCTTGGAGTGGGGGTTGGGGGCTGCCGTCAGCAAGGATGCGATCGTCCGGCACTTGGTCTTGGCCTCCTTCACACTCTTCTCCTGGAGGCTCTCTGCACGCTGCAGCTCTGAGGGAGCCAGAAGGTAGACTGATCAGTGGGGCGATTGCAGCCTCTTTTAATACTGCTCCCCAAAGTATCCCCACCCAACCAGAGCCAGCTCCCTCAAACCCCACCACTGCTTTTTTTCCCCCCCACTGGTGAAATCTACAGTGTCTCCGCCCTTTGGCTGTGGTCTTTGGCAGGGTAGAGGGTGAGCGGTGAAACCAAACGCTGGAGGGATAGCTCAGCAGTTAGAGCGCTTGCTAGTGAGCACAGGGTCCTGAATTTGATTCCCCAGAACTTCAAAAACTGGGTGTGGTGGAACACGCCTGTAATCCCAGTACACGGAAAGGCTGGAGCTGGAGGATTATTGTGTGTTGAAGGCCAGCCTGGGCTACAGAGAGAGAATGTTGAAACCAATGACAGTTACAGGGAAGACTGAGTCCACTTGGCTACTGTGATGCCGTTTCGATCACAACTCTTCTCCCATCCTCTCTTCCGTCTATGCTGCTGTCTGCCCAGATATGCCCTTACCCCTCCCCTACACACATTCCTCACCCACCTCGCCTCCCTCTCCTGATCGGCAACAGGAGGGAGGTGTCACACCCCACAGCAAGCACGGAACTGAACTGAGAGAATAGGTCCCAGGAAAGGATGAGAAGGGACGTTTTTATTCTACCACAGAGATCAAGTTAGGAGGCTTCTCTGCAAGTTTCTAACTTATTCCCTTTTCCTATTCTTTCCCCATGAGCCAGACGTACAGGGTATTTAACAATGAGGATCCTAAGTCACACCCTCCCCCACCATGTAAGCAACATGAGAAACACTCCTAAGACTATTATCACATCATTTCAGCAGGAGTATTTGTCTACTAAGAGCCACGTTTGGCCCTGGTGACAATGATGGCACATGCCAGTAATCATCCCAGCACTCTGGGAGGCTGAGGCTGGAGAATCTCAAGTTTGAGCCCAGGCTGGGCAATTTAGCAAAAGAGAAATAAAGAAAAGAACCAGGCATGGTGGCACATGTCTGTAATCTCAGCACGTGGGAGACTGAGGCAGGAGGACTGCAGTGAGTTTGAGACCAGCTTGGGCTCTCAATAAATAAATAAATAAATAGGCCTGAGGTGTAGGTTCAATAGCCAGCATCCCCTCAACAAAAGCCAGCTAAAGCTAACTGTGGGCATATTTTCTCCCATGTATTTTTCTTTCCCTTTCCCATATATTCCAGCTTACATACACCTCAGTTCACATACACACGTGAGCACCTGTGGACACACAGTCACTCACATGCATTCACACACTTGCATGCTCTAGGGGGCTCTTTTTTTTCAGAATCCCCCTATAGAGACTGTTAGGAACAGAATGTTAGAGTTGATCTTGAACCTCCAACTGCCAGAGCACTCCTCTAAAGTGCTGCATATCCCTGCTACTCACAGCCGGGGGTGGTCTCAGATTCCAGATGCGACAAAGCTGGGGTGTTGCTCTCCAAGGCAACCCTCCGAATCTTCAGTCTACCTCAAGGTCACCCGGTAGATGGAGATAGGTTTCTCCGGGGGTCAAAACTGCCTCCACTGTTTGCCAAGCCTTTAGGCAGAGAGCTCAGGCAGCTGCCACCAGATAAGGAGGCAAGGACTCTGCTGAAGAGAACCAAGGCATGAGGGCTTCCCATGCCACATGCCACGTGGGACCTGGGTAGGTGGGGCCGGGAGATGGGAGAGGCTGCTGCTGAGACCACGCCTTAGATACTCTCTGGTCCTTGGTCCCCTGTTTCTCCTGAAAAATTCTTGAAATTCCATCAGCTTTCCACTTAAGATACCGAGCTCCTTTCTAATTAAGGCTCTCGCTCCTCTCTTCCCAACGCCTGTAACAGAATAGTACTGTACATGAAAGAGCAGGCAGTGGAGTTGGAGTTCAGCTCAGGGTTTGGTTCCTGGGCGAATTGCCTCACTGAAGTTTAATTTGCTCATCTGTAAGTGATGATGACAATGGCTACCTCATAGAGTTGTTATGAGGACTGAGATAATATAAGTAAATTTAGCACTTAACACAGCACCAAGGCCCATTGTGAGCAACCACTCTCAAAGCTTTCTATACATGGCTATTCATGGGTACAGACCCTTCCTTTTTCACCCATATCTTCTCCCACAGGCTTTTGCATTCACTCCTTCATGTAGTCATAATATACATTCACCTCTTTCTTTCACACACAGTCCATTCCTATGAATTTTCTACAGCTCTTGTGGTCAGGAATCCCTTTGGCGTGGTCACAGCATCAAACCATTCTTAGAAAGGATCAGTGACACTCTCTTGAGAAAAAGAAGGGGACAGTGAAAAGGAAGGGACAGAAGAGAGTATGACCCTTCCCAAAATCTACCCTCCTAACCTGTTGAGGTACCACCCTCCATTCTAGACCCCAAACTCTCTTAAATATGAGAGGGTGATACCTGCATAGAATGGGTCTTGGAGCTCAGGAACTGGACTTGGGCCTTTGTTGCAGCTGGCTTGGCTGAGGGGCTCTTGGTTGATGGGCTCAAAGGTCTCCATGCCGAGTAAGGCAGTGTTGGCTGGAGCAGGACCAGCACGAGCCACCCCCACGCCTTTTAAAGCCCCTTTTGTCTTGTCCCCAGAGCTAGCAGCTGAATGAGCTCACTGGGCTATTCCTGGAACTTGGCCCCCTCACTCTCCTCGGCTGCCCCGCGAGTCCTGGTGTGATGGACATGGGCACCTGCCTTCCCCTTCCCCCATCCCACCCCACTGGACAATGAGGTGTACTTTGGCTAAAAATATTCCTGAGCCACTGCAGTTTCACGCATCATGATGGGAAGGGAAAGGGTGCTAAAATGAGAACTTGGGATGAATAGGGGATCCTGGCTATGTATCTGGAGTTTCTTTTCTTTTTTTGAGACAGGATCTCACTCTGTAGTAGCCCAGTCTGGTCCTGAACTCACTATGGAGCCCAGGCTGGCCTTGGACTCAGGACAATCCACCTGCCTCAGCCTCCTGGGTGCTGGGCTTACAAGTGTGCGCCAGCACACCCACACCCAGCTTTTATGTGGTGCTGGGGAACCGAACTCAGGGCCTTGTGCTTTATCTGGAATTTCTTTGTGGATAGCAATAATTTCTCTACTGAATACTCTTTGGGGTGTTAGAGTCTAAACTCTCATATACTTAATCTCTATTAAAACTTACAGACCCAAAATTGCATGAATGGAGAATCGGAATGGTGGGGGGAAGGAAAGAGAAGTAGAGGGGGAATCGGAGATTTCAGAAGGGACTAAAGGTCTGTGGGAGGGGGTTGGGAGGCATCGGACAGTGACACACTTCATTCTTAAATGTGATTCTGTAGTGCACATCTAAAATAGCAAAGAGCCTGAGATAAGGGGAATTAGTTTTTCTGCCCGGGCCTACATTCTTGCCTGAGATAAGGACTCAAAGACCCCTCCTTCCATCACTTCCTAGGGATCGCATGACAGTTCCAGAGCCTCCCTGTCCCCAGGAATCCCAGATGAACTTACAAAGGTCAGTAGCTCTGAAACTATACCTGCAGTGGGCACTGTGATGAATCCCTGCGGCCTTGCCCTGCTTCCTGTGCTCATGTCTTATCCTCTCAACTCATCCTGACACCTAACAAAATGACAGCAACCACCAGCAAACCCTTTGTCTCTTCCTGTTGCTTCCGATTTCCCCATTTACTCTGTTCCTGGGTTGGATTGAACCCCCTGTACCTTTTCATTCTATGGCTTCAAATAATTATTCCCCCCTTCCACTTCCTGCTGTTCTGTAACTGCACCCAAGAGGTATGAGGTAGGTATGACCAGAACGTTTGGATACGGAGGCATAGACTTAAGACTCAGATTCTGACTAGGAAAATAGAAGTTCAGGTACTCACTGGCTTGCTTGGCCTTCTGGGTGTAGGTGGTGGTAAGATCTTCTGCCACTGGGTGGGGGACGGGTCCCACCATAGGGATGAGATGAGGGCCAGGCCGGAGTGGGCCATGGGGTAGCAGCAGTGCCTCAGCTGGGGGAGGCTGAAGGGCGGCTCCTTCCTCCCAAGATGGGGAGCTCACACGGCTGTCAGCCTGGCTGGGAGGGCCAGGAGTAGCAGGTGCTGGCTCTGCAGGGCTGTCTGACAGGTAGACCTCATCAGGTGGGGCTCCTGGAGGAGTGGGCCTCGCTGGGCCTCGGCGACGGGGTCGGCGGGGCTTCTCCTGGGTGGCAGGGCCATCAGCATCACTGTCTGTCTCTCCGTAGTATGCCTCACTGTCAGGGGGTGAGCGAAGGCTTCCAGGCTGAAGGGACTGGGAAGCTGGAGCACCAGGGGGCTCAGGACTCAGCGGAGATAAGGGTGACAGCACCTGGATCTCTCCAGGGGATGGAGATCTCACAGACCCTTCATCTGCTACCCTGGATGAGAAAGATGACAAAACGTGAGAGATGGGCTGTGTGACTGACAGAGAGCTCTGGAGGAGCAGGTTGGGGGGGCGGGGGCAAGAGAGAGCTACGCCCAGTGCCCAGGCTTGTGATCGCAGCACTCTGGGAGGCTGAGGCAGGAACATGGCAAGTTCGAGCCCAGCCTAGGCTACTTAGCAGTTTAGCAAGACCCTGTCTCAAAAAATAAAACTCTTTTTCTTCCTTTTTTTTTTTTTTTTGAGACAGGGTTTTACTTTGTAGTCCAGGCTTGTCATAAATTCACTATGGAGCCCAGGCTAATCTCGAAATGATGGCAATCCTCCTGCCTCAGCCTCCTGAGTGCTGGGATATAGGCATGGGTTACCACGCCCGCATTATGTGGTGCTGGGATTCGAACCTAGGGCCTTGAGCTTGCTAAGTAGGTGATTTAACCACTAAACTATTCCTCCACCTCCCAAAAGTCAAACTTTAAAAATAAGAAAAAAAAAAAAGAACTGGGTTTGTAGCTTAGTGCAAAGTGAAAGGCCTGGGTCAAACTCCAGTACAAAAATAAATAAAACTTAAACAAGGGGCTGGAGGAATGGCTCAGCGGTTAAAGCGCTTGAGCAAGCGCTAAGCCAAGCACTAAGTACCCGAGTTTGATTCCCCAGCACCACATAAGCTGGGCATGGTGGCGCACGCCTGTAATCCCAGCACTCAGAAGGCTGAGACAGGAGGATTGCTGTGAGTCCAAGGCCAGCCTGGGCTCTGAAGTGAATTCAGGAAGTGAATTCAGGACCAGTCTGGACCACAGAACGAGACCCTGTCTCAAAAAATAAAAAATAAAAATAAAACTTAAACAAGAAAAAGAAAGAAGAAACTGGCATGGATTAGATGATTGGAAAGAGTGAAGATCTGCAGAAAAAGAGGCAAGTGTGCTTGGAAGGCTGTGAGCGTGAATGAACATCAGGAAGATGGAATGAGGAGGGAGGCCAAGAGGTGAAACAGGCCTATTGCTCAAGTATCAACACCCCAACCTTCAATCTCAGGTCTATTCAAACTCTTCAGGAGACATAACCATTTATACTCCAGCATAAATGCACAAGCCCAAACAGATACTTGTTCGTTGCTGAAGCCATGCCAAGGAGACAGAGCAGAAGCTGGCGAGGGAAGCCCTGGACCACCGGAAAAGGAAGGAAGGGCTCCATACCGCCGCACGGTGAGGACAAGCTGATTCCCGGAGGCATCGACGAGGCTCATGGCCCTGGCATGAGAGAGGCTGGTGCAAGAAACCCCATTGATGGCCAACAGCTGGTCCCTCTCTCGGAGTCCTGCTCTGCCGGCCTGGCTCCTTCTTCGGATCTGAGATGTTGGAGGAAAGATTTGCAGGTGATGGAAGACTCCAAAGGAAATTGAATAAAAGAGAAAAGGACAGGAAGTGCCCATGTGAGGGTATTTTACTTTTCAGGACAAGAAGAGGGGGAAGGAAGCTGGGGCTGCAGTCCAGGGGACTGTCTAGAGAATGAAGATTCTGTCAAGAGAATGTTGACAAAAGCGATAGATCTGTCATGGGAGAAACCTGCATGAAGCCGTACTAGAAATGTTGGTGTATCCCCAATATTTTCCTCCAGGGGCAATATCTCTATGCCAATAGTTCTTCTCTAAGCCCTGAAATCCAAGGTACCATGATTAGTTGAGGTTTTCAGCAGTATTCCAGAGGAAGGCAGTCCAGCCAGCTTCTGGAGGGTTGTGGTAAGTGTGCCTGCACACACTGCCATTTATTGAGCTCTTACTGTTAGCACGGTGCTGCATGTGTGATTATGTTTGTTAGAAGGGTTCCGTGAAGTAAGTACTATTCTTACCCACTTTGTACAGTTCAGAAAACTGCATCTGTGGGGTGAAACCAAAAGGGTCACGACTTCATCTGAGAAGTCAGATGGTGTCATAACCTTCGCAGCATCTAAAAAAAAGTCTTGCCTACTTGGAGAAATGATCTGACTCAGGGAAAGCGGAGCTTTGAAAGACATGGGTAGGCCAGGGCAGGGTCGGGCAGGGCAGGGCTGGGCAGGGCAGGGCAGGGCGAGACAGAGATAAATTAGAACCTTCCCTACATTCCTGGAATTTGGAGTAGAGGTAGAGGTACACACACAGGACCAGAGCCCAGCTTCGGGTGCCTATGCCGGGGCTGAAGGACACTGAAGCTCCCTTTTTCTCTGCTCTCCGGAAACCAGGAATTTCTGTTTCTAACACCCCCCCTTCCACAGACACACACACGAAGACCCAGACCCAAGGGGTCTTTCCTGCCCACCTGCCCTCCACCTATCCCTCCTCTTCACAGCCCCTCCTAATGTCCCCCTCCCCTGCTAGGCCACTACGGAAAACTCTTCCCAAGTCTCCCTGGGTTCCCCTTTCCCTGAAACTTCATTTCAGGGGCTCTCCCTTACCTTGGACACCTGTAAAGGTTTCCTCTGTTCGGCCCCCCCCTGAAGTCGGAAGCCCCAGGGGGCTCCCCCTGATAGTGTGACCAGCACCTCCTCCTCTGCACCCATCGTTCAGCTTGGCCTATGGCCCCCGGAGTTTGGACAGTGTCCCAGGAGAGAAATAGAGGTGCTGGTACCCCGTCCGGCCTGCCTGTCTGGCTGTCCTGCTCCTCCTGCCCCAGGCCTCCCCCCCACACCACATACAACGGGCAAGCAACTTGGCCCTGGGATCAGTACAGTCCAGCACACATGTCCCGTCAATCGAAGCTATGCTCAAAATAGTCGACGGCCATACTCGTCTCCCTCCCCCACCAGCGTTCCTCTTAGAGCTAAATATAGCACGGCCTTCTGTCCTCTGTGTCCCTACCCTCCTCCCACCGCATGGGCCTTTTGCTCAGGACTCAAAAACTAATGTACACCCTTATCTATTAGGGTCATGAACTAATCTCAACTGCTTTCCTCCAAAGCCCACTTCAAAGTGGCAGCAGGGGAAGGAGCAGTGCTTCAGTTCAGAACTGGCAAGAAATGGCTGGATGTACTCTGCAGCCTCCCAGGAGAAGTATGCCTTTGCTACATGCTGTATGAACTTATCATTAGTGGCCCTTTTGCCCACGCACAGTATGACAATGTTTGAAGTATGTTTTGTTGTTGTTGTTTTTCTAATGTTGTTTTTGGAGCACTGGGGATTAAGCCCAGGGCCTTTGCACTGACTTACATCCCCAGCCATTTTTATTTATTTGCTTATTATTATTATTTGAGACAGAATCTTGCTTTATTAGTGCAGGCTGGTCTTGAACTTACTCTGTACTCTAGGCTGGCCTGAACTCATAGCAATCCTCCTTCCACCGTAACAGCATTATAAGTGTGTACTAGCACACCAGGCTATTTTTTTTCTTTTTTTTTTTGAGATAGGGTCTCACAATGCAGCCCAGGCTGGTCCTGAAATCCTATGTAGCCCTGGCTGGCCTTGGACTCACAGCAATCCTCCTGCCTCAGTCTCTGGAGTGCTGGGATTACAGGCATCAGTCACCACATCCAGCTTATGGGTGCTGGGGAACTGAACTTGAATTTAGTGCTTGCTAGGCAAGCATACACCTGGCTAATTTTTATGTGGTGCTGCGATATTAAACCCAGGGCCTTGCTCCTTGCTAGGAAAGTACTCTAACCACTGAGATATACTTCCAACCCCTGTTATTTTCTTTTGAGGTAGGTTCTTAATTGCCCAGGCTGAGTT
The DNA here is from genome assembly GCA_004027205.1 of Ctenodactylus gundi. Taxonomy (NCBI): domain Eukaryota; kingdom Metazoa; phylum Chordata; class Mammalia; order Rodentia; family Ctenodactylidae; genus Ctenodactylus; species Ctenodactylus gundi. The sequence goes on along the minus strand of PVKB01000071.1, from coordinate 97,065 downwards.
CAAACTTCGATCCTCTTGCCTCTCGTCCAGAGTGTGTACCGCCACAATCACTTTGAAACAAATTTTGCAAAAGAGCAGGTTGAGCCAGCCCAGTAGTGCAGGCCTAAAATTCCAGCACTTTGGGAGGCTGAGGCAGAGACAGAGTCATAAATTTATGCCTAGCCTGGGCAACTTTGCAAATTAGCAAGATCCTGCCTCAAATAAACAATAAAAGGGCTGGGGATGTAGCTTAAGACAAAGGCCCTGTGTTTAGCTCTGTGTACCACAAAAAAAGCAAGTGTAATCATGAGGTGGTCAAGTATGAGGAAATAAAAGACTCAAGTCACAAGTCACCAGAGAGGACTTAGGGGTATTTATGGAACAAAGAGGCAAGGCAAAAGCCAGTGTGGTGGTGTACACCTGCAATCCCAGATACTTGGAAAGCTGAAGCAGGAGGATTGCAAAATCAAGACTGACCTAGGTAATTTAGTAGAGCCTGCTTCAAAATAAAATAAAAGTAAAAGGGAACTGGGTACATAGCTTAACGATAGAGCACTTGGCTAGCATGTACAAGGCCCTCAGTTCAATCCCCGGAAGTGAAACAAAACACAACACAACAACAACAAAACAGGGCTTGACAAATAGCACAGCAGTTAGAATACTTTCCTAGCAAGGCTCTGAGTTTGATTCCCCAGTCCCACATAAACTGAGAATGGTGATGTATGCCTATAATCCCAGCATTCAGGAGGCTGAGGTAAGAGGATTGCTGTGAGTTTGAGGCTAGCATAGACCACAGCCAGGCTTTAGAATCAGCCTGTACTACAGAGCAAGATCCTATCTCAAAATAAAAACAAAACAAAAGAGCTGGGCCTGCTGGAACAGGCCTGTAATCCCAGAACTCTGGAAGGATGAGGCAGAAGGACTGTGAGTTCGGGCCCAACCTGGCTAATTTAGTGACTTAGTGAGACCCTGTCTCAAAGTCAAAAGTAAAAATGGGCTGGACATGCAGCTTAGTGTGAAGGCCTCGGATTGGATCTCTAGCAAAACACAGAAGAAGAATGAAAGAAAGGATAAGGGGATAGAGAAATAGTATAGCACTTACAGCGTTTGCCTTGCTGAGCAAGAGCAAGGCCCTGGATTCAATTCCCCAGCACCACAGACACCAGGAGCGGTGGTACATGCCTGTAATCCCAGCTCTTGGGGGCTCAGGCAAGAGGATGGCTGTGAGTTGAGTCCAGCCTGGGCTAAACAGTGAGTTCAGGACCAGTTTGGACTATAGAGCAAGACCCTGTGTTGTGGTTTGGATCTGGAGTACCCCCCAAAAGCCTCATGTATCTATGGATAGTGTGTACTGTTGGGAGGTGGGGCCTGGATAGAAAGACAGGATGTGTGGGGCTTGACCTGGAGGGTGTATGCTGGTTCCACCCTTCCTCCCAGACTGGTCTCAGCCCTGCCATGCTGTTGTGAGGATCTCTGTCTCCAGAGCACCGGGTCTGGCTCTGGTTGTAGCTGTGGCCTCACCATGTGACTCCACCATTTTCCAGCTGCCCACCCATGAATGGACTGAGACGTTCTGAAACTGTAAGCTACAATAAATCTTTCCTCCCTAAGTTGTGGATGTCAGGTATTGAGTCACAGTGATGAAAAAGTAAGACACCCTGTCTCAAAAAAGAGAAATAAATAAATAAAATAAAGAATGAATGAATGAATTAGGGCTGGAGGAATAGTACTGTGGTTAAAGAGCTTGCCTAGCAAGCACAAGCCCCTGAGTTCAATTCCCCAGCACCATATAAACTGGGTGGTGCATGCCTGTTGTCCCAGCATTCAGAAGGCTGAGATGTGAGAATTACTGTGAGTTTGAGACCAGCCTGAGTTACAAAGTTAAGGACCAGCCTGGACATCAGTGTGACACCCTGTCTCAAAAACCAAACCAAAAAACAAAACAAATAATACACCAAGAAAATTCCAAAATAAAAAACATTTCTTAGAAGAAAAAAGAAAGAATAAACTGGGCATGGCGGTGCACTCCTGTAATTCCAGAACACAAAGACTGAATGTTTTAGTTAACTATTCATTGCTGGGACAAAATGCTTGGCATCTACAACTTAAGGGAGAGAGGATTTATTTAGCTCCCAGTTTCAGGAAGTATCACACAGTCCATTTAGGGGCACCCGGTGGAAGTATATGGGAGAGGCCAAGAGCTGCTTATGGTATTGCAAACAAAAGCCAGGTGAAGCACAGGTAAAGTGAAGTGAGGAGTGAGTACATGTCTGGGGACTTAGGAAGGCCAGAGCTTTCCCAGGAAAAAGCTGTAATGCGTTTCTTCCTCCCTTTACTTAGTTCAAGCTGCCAGTTAGGCGTCCCCCAAACCCAGAGTGAGTGCTCCTCCCTCCCACAGTCACTGATACACACCTGATAGCTCTGCCCTAGGCACTCCCCAATCTCAACAGGTTGACACAGTCCTTTCAGATCAAGCCCTAAGCATCTGCCCCTTCCAGCCAGACCCCAGCTACCAAGAGCACACTGTTCCACAGTTACTCTACTCCGTCCAAATACATGGGGACACTCCAGATCCAAACCATAGCACTGAGGTAGGAACATTGCTGTGGGTTCGAGGCCAGCCTGGGCTATATAGTGAGTTCTGCCTGGACTGCAGAGTGAGACCCAGCCGAGAGAGAGAGAGAGAGAGATAGAGAGAGAGAGAGAGAGAGAGAGAGAGAGAGAACTAACAGCAGGAAGGTGATCATCTATTTCAGGAATGGAAAACTTTTTCCACCAAAAGCTCTCTGGATATTTATGACATTATTCACAGGACATACAAAACTATCAATTTAAGCCTGGCCTATGGTGCAGTTCTGTAATCTGAACACTTATGGAGGCTAAGGCAGGCAGATAGCAAGTGAAAACCCACCCTGGGCAATTTAGATGCTATCTCAAAATCAAAAATAAAAATGGATCCATTCCCCAGCACCACATAAGCTGTGTGTGGTGTTGCATGCCTGTAATCCCAGAATTTAGGAGGCTGAGACAGGAGGATTGCTGTGAATCCAAGGCCAGCCTGGGCTCCACAGTGAGTTCAGGACCACCCTGGGCTGTACAGCGAGACCCTGTCTCAAAAATAAATAAATAAATAAATAAATAAATAAATAAAACAGAGTCAGTCATTGTGGTGCTTGCCTGTAATACCATCATTTCAAATACTGAAGCAGTAAGATTGCTTTGAATTTGAGGCCAGCAGATGCTACTCAAGTGAGTTCAGGATCAGCCTAGAGTACAGAGAGACCCTGTCTCAAAACAAAACAGAAAAATAATGTGCTAGGGATATAGCTCAGAGTGAAGGCCCTGGTATTGATCTCCAGTAGAAAAGAAATAAGTCTGCTCAGCTGAGGTCATAGCTCAGAAGTTAAAGGGTTAAAGCACTTGCCTATCATGTGCAAGGAGTCCCTGAGCACCACCTAAACTGGACATGATGGCACACCTCTGTAATCCCAGCACTTAGGAGGACTGCCATGAGTTTGAGGCCAGCATGGGATGCATAGTGAGTTCAGGATGAGCCTGGACTACAGAGTGAGACTGCCTGAAAAAAAGAGGTGTAACCCACATTTCTGGGTCCCCCTTCTCACCAGGTAGAAGCTTTGCCCTCCTTATTTCCCCTTCTATATTTTTCCCAATAAAATGTTCTCTTCACCCTCACACACACATACATGCAGAAAATACACCTGTTTATCAAAACAGAGATCTCCTACCACAGAGCAGGGCTGGGTGCTGTGTAGAGGAAGTCTGATCAACTCTGGTCAGCTTGTTACCTTTGCCTTAAAGCCTTTTCTGACCATCTGTCTTTGTTACTTACTTGTTGATGTGACGGAATGTCTTACAACCACAATTTAAGGGAGGAAAGATTTATTTATTTGTTTGTTTTGAGACATGATCTCACTCTGAAGCCCAGGCTGGTCCTGAACTCACTGTGGAACTCAGGCTGGCCCTGGACTCACAACAATCCTCCTGTCTCAGCCTCCGGAGTGCTGGGATTACAGGCATGCATCACTATGCCTGGCTTATGTGGTGCTGGGGAATCTAACTCAGGTACTTAGCATTTGATTTAGCACTTGCTAGGCAAGTGGTTTTAACCACTGAGCCATTCCTCCAGCTCCAGAAAGATTTATTTTACTTCACAGTTTCAGGCCTCACACAGTCCATTCAAGGGTGGCTGGCAATGGTAGAAGCACATGGTGGAGTCTAGATGGAGAAGAGCTCTTCATGGTATGACAACAGAGAAAGACAAGTTCAGGAGGAACAGTGGATGTTTGGAGACTAAGACAAAGGCCAAAGCTTTCCTAGGAAAAGCTTAATAGTGTTTCTTCTTCCTTCCTTAATGTAGTTCAAGCTGCCAGTTGGGCTACCTACATCCCCCATGGGGGGTGCCCTTCCTAACTTCCTAGCCCACAGGCAGTAACTCACCCTTGAAAGCTCAACGCTCAACACCCTCTCATCTCAACAAGTTGACACAATCCCTTGAGGTCAAGCACCTGCCCGTTTCAGGCAGGCCCACCTCCCAACAGGTTCCACAGGCATCCCACTATCTCCAAATACATGAGGCCTTAGGGGAACATTCCAGACCCAAACCTTAAACAGTGGGGCTGGAGGAATACAGCACAGGGGTTAAAGTGCTTGCCTACCAAGTACAAGGCTCTGAGTTCAATTCTCCAGTACCACATAAAGCAAGTACCACCTGTAATCCCAGCATTTGGGAGGCTGAGACAGGAGGATTGCTGTGAGCCCAAGGCTAGCCTGGGCTATGTAGTGAGTTCAGGACCAGCCTGGACTTGAGAGAGAGACCCTGTTCCACAAAAACCAAACCAAACCAAACCAAAAAATAACAATCTCCTATTTTCTCACCTGCAGAGTTAATACATCCTTCCCTTAGCAACATACGTTATCTTCATACTTCTCCATCAACTGTACAATTTATTTATATCCTTGTCTTCCTTCCGAGACTATGAGAAAGTTAAAAGTAAGAACTGTGGTGGCTGGGGACGTAGCTTGGGTAAACTGCTTGCCTAGCATACTCTGTCAAGGCCCTGGGTCCAATTTCTCATAGTGAAAAAGAAGTAAGGACTTGGTGTCATTACATCCCACAGAACAATGCCTGATGTAATGGATGTTTGATTATTGAATTAAATTGCCAAGAAATACATAGGCCCTCGGGGAAAGGCAGGCAGAGACAGTGTGACATGTCACCTCCCGTTAATCTCTATTTGTTTCTAGGTTTCCAATGAATGCAAGTGCTCTACATTGAGCTCTCTGTTGGAAAGCATAACATTACAGTGATGAAACTGATTATCAAGGGATACTGAGTTACAAGAAGTAGCTGGTCTTCCAGTGTGCTAAATGCTCTTTGCCTTGGTGTATGATATAATCAGAGAAAAAGAGCATTTTTATTGAGAAAAACTAGACTTGATCCCCCAATTTATTAGCTGTGTACCAATCACTTAACCTCATCAATAAAATGATCTAGGGGCTCATGGGTAGCACAGCAGATAAAGCGATTGCCTAGCAAGCACAAGGTCCTGAGTTCGATTCCCCAGCACCACCTAAACTGAGCTGGTGGTGAACACCTGTAATCCCAGCACTCCAGAGGCTGAGGCAGGAGGATTGCCATGAGTTCAAAGACTAGCCTAAGCTCCATAGTGAGTTCAGGAACAGCCTGAGGTACTGAGTGGGACCCTGTCTCAAAAAAAAAAAAAAAAATCCCAACACTTGGGAAGCTGAGGCAGGAAGATTGCTGTGAGTTTGAGGTCAGCCTGGGCTATGTGATGAGTTCAGGACCAGCTTGGACTGTAGTGTGAGAACCTGTCTCAAAAAAAAAAATCTAGATATTCCTTCATTTGCTGTTAAACTGAGTGTGGTGGTACATGCCTGTAGTCTCAGCTACTAGAGATGGCAGCATCCCTTTGAATCCAGGAGTTCAGGACTCTTCCTATTTCATATATATATATATATATATATATATATATATATATATATATAATTGTTTTGTTGTTGTTGTTAAATAATTACTAAATGTTAACCACCTGGGCTGGGAGTGTAGCCCAGTGGTTAAAGTGCTTGCCTAGCATGCACAAGGTGCTAGATTCCACCCCCCTGCACCACATAAAAATTAGGTGGGTGCAAGGTGCACTCCTCTAATATCAGTAATCAGGAAGCTGAGGCAGGAGGACTACTTTAAGTCCTAGGCCAGCCTGGGTTACAGAGTGAGACCCTGTTTCAAAACTAACCCAAACTAAACTAAAGCTCTCTGCCCTAGGGATCCTGATTTTATTGGTCTAGTACCTGGCATTGGCATTTTTAAGAGAAGCTGATGGACAAAGTTAGAGCCACTTAGTGGAGACACAGAACATAGAGTGAAGCACATCAGCCTCTATGCTCAAGACATTCTGAATTTAGGCTTTCCCATTCTAGTGCTGCAACTTTAAGCCAGACAGGATACCATTTCTCTATGGTGATATGAAAGAGAAATGGCCTAAATTAGAGGAAAATCCTTAGCATTGGACTTAGCCTAAAGCAGGTGCTCAACAAATTGTTACTTAAATTTGACAAATTATTAACATAAATCAGTGATTCTCAATCCTTGGTGGGCAAGCGAATTTTACAGAGGGCTGGAGGAACAGCACAGCAGTTAGAGCACTTGCCTAGCAAGTGCAAGGCCCTGAGTTCTATTCCCTAGCACCACATAAGCTGGGCATGGTGGCATACCCCTGTAAATATCAGCACTCGAAAAGCTGAAGCAGGGGAATTGTTGAGTTTGAGGCCAGTCTGGGCTACATAGCAAGTTCAGGACTGGCATAGACAACTGGGCAAGACCCTATTTCAAAAAACAAAAAATAGAAAGCAAAAACATAGCTTGAGGATTGGGCATGCAGCTCAGTGGTAGAACATTTGTCTAGTGTGTCTGAGCCCTGGAATTAGGATCAGATCTCTCTTTGCACTGTAATCATGCAGGGTGCCTTGAAGAAGGTTCCTGCTGTGCCAGACATCTAGAAAAAAAAATGCCCAGAAATTTCACAGAGTCAAGGGAAATGTGCTTGAGAAAGAAGTTTGTCCAAAAGATGCTTTGAAAGGCACGGAGAAAACTCATCTATAAAAAAGCCAAGCACTATCACAGGGAGAATAGACAGGAGTACAGAACCTAGGTTCGGGTGGCGAGGACAGCAAGAAAGGCTGGCAACTTCTAGGTACCTGCAGAATCCAAACTGGCATTTGTCATCAGGACCAGAGGTATCAATGGCATAAGCCCAAAGGTGTGCAAGGGGTTGCAGTTTCTTTGTTGACACCAGATCTTCAATGATACCTTTGTTAAACTCAACAAGGCTTCAGTTAACATGCTGAGGATTGTGGAACCATAGATTGCATTGGGTGACCCAAACATGAAGTCAGCAAATGGCCTGGGTAGATAATTCATTGATTGCTCGATCCCTGGGTAAATATGGCATCATCTGCATGAAGGATCTGGTTCATGAGATCTACACTGTTGGAAAATGCTTCGAACAGGCAAATAACCTCCTATGGATTTTCAAATTATCTTCTCCATGAGTGGAATGAAAAAAGAAGTCACCCATTTTGTGGAAGGTAGAGATGCTGGGAACAGGGAAGACCAGATAAACAGACTTATTAGAGTGATGAGCTAAGGTATCTTCCATTTTTTTTTTTTTGTAATCTAACTGTCCCCCACCCCCAATAAAAACTCTGTGATCACAAACAGAACAAAACAAAAATCTCACAAATCCAAGCCTGGTGGCATAGGCCCGTAATCCCAGTTCTGTGGGAGGCTGAGGCAAGAGAGTCATAAATTCCAGCTCAGCCTGAGAATTCTGGCAAGACCCTGTCTCAAATTAAAAATAAAAATGGGATGGGGATGTAGCTCAGAGTGAAGGTTTGGGCCATATAGCTCAGTGGGCTCCATCTCCAGAATCTGACCAACACGTTTAGTGTAGATCAAAAATTTGCATTTTCTTTTTTTTTTTTTTTTTTTTTTTTTTTGCAGTGCTGGGGCCAGCATCCAGGACCATGTGCATGCTAGGTAAATAGTGTGTCTTTGAGGTCCATTGCAAGCCCTAGCAACTTACATTTATTATGTGATTGGGCATGTTCAGAGTGATTGGGCCACTTGACTAGAAAATGATTTCTAGCAAGTTCCCAGATGTTACTGATACTATTATCCCAGAATTCATTGATGTGTATGAAACTGAGAACACAGCAATTTGTATGGTTAGTAAAACAGGTATAACACCGAACATGATGTCTAGTACAGAATGAACCGCATTTTTTCAATATATGAGCCACTTCATGCTTTAAACTAACCATTTACTTTTTCTTTCTTTTTTTTTTTTTCCAGATAGAGTCTTGCTCTGTAGTTCAGGCTGATCCTGAGTTCATTATGTAGTCCATGCTGAACTGGAATTCAGGGCAATCCTCCTGCCTTAGCCTATGAGTGCTGGGATTTAGGCATATGCCACAACTCCCAGTTTATGTGGGCTGGGGAATAGAATTCAGGGCCTTGAGCTTTCTAGGCAAGCACTTTAACTGCTTCACTACGTCCCAGCTCCAAGCAAGAACAAGAACATTTTTGTTCACTACTGTATTTGCAGAATCTAGAACACAAGTTGGCTAAGAACAGTTTGGCTAACAACAATGCTCAGAACTTTTTTTTTTTTTTTTTTGAGACAGGGTCTTGTTGCGTAGCACAGGCTGGCCTCCAACTCTCAGCAATCCTCCTGCCTCAGTCTCTTGAGTCTCAAAACATTATTAAATGACTATAGAGTATTGAAAGGTTAAAAATGTTACAATTATTCATTAAACTTGGTAATTCTTACTGTGGGAATGGTAGCTCTTTCAACAGGGAGAGAGAGGAGAATTTTGGATCGAATAGAACTATGACCCCACAGGATGATATTCCACAATCCCAGTACTCAGTGGGCTAAGGCTAGACTGAGAATTTAAGGCTAGGACTGGGGACCGAGTTTAGAGATTAACGCTTGCCTAGCAAGTGCGAGGTCCTGGGCTCAATTTCCCGACACCGCATGAAGCAGGTGTGGTGGTGCATGCCTGAAATCCCAGTACTAGGGAGGCTGAGGCTGAAGGATTATGAGCTTGAGGCCAGCCTCATCTACATAGTGAGTTCAGGACTAGCCTGGACTACATAGCAAGACCCTGTGTCAGAGAGTTAAAGGCCAGCCTGGGTTATGCAGTGAGACCTTGTCTCAAAAACCAAACTAAAACAGGGTTGTGGGTGTAGCTCAGTGATTAGGTGCTTGCCTAGTAAGGAGGCCCCGGTGCAATTCCCCTTAGCATCACATACTAGCCCTGAAGGCTGAGTCAGGGAGGCTTTCTATGAATTCTAGGCCGGCCTGGGCTACACATTGAATTAGTGAGTTCAGCACCATCGTGAATTAGAGATCCTGTCTCAAAAAACAAACAAAAAAACTAAAATAAAGACGAAGACACGATACAAAGTGGTTAATAATAGTTGACCTTTACTGAGGGCTTACTATATGCTGTTTATCTATAAGCCTAAATTTTTTTTTTTTATTTTTTTGAGACAGGGTCTCTCTCTGTAGCTCAGGCTGGTCCTGACCTCACTACATAGCCTAGGCTAGCCTTGAACTCGTGGCAATCCTCCTGCCTCAGCCTCCAACTGGGTGCCGGGATTATAAACATGCAACACCATGCCCGTCATATGTGGAGCTGAAGAATCCAGATAGGGCCTTGTGCTTACTTGCTAGGTAAGCGCTTTAACCGCTGTGCCATTTCTCTAGCCCTAAGCCCTAAATTAGTTCTCAATAAACTCTTACATGAGAATAACTTCCATCTTACAAAGAAACAGGGGCAGAGAAGTTGCCTAAGTTGGTGAACTGCATAGCCAGAACGCGAAGTCACACACACAGATCCACGGCCACGGTACTCTTTATGGCACTACTATCCGTTGCGCAAATCAGGAATGCTATTAACCTAAAGGACGGAAATCACAGGGCCAAGGGTCACAAGAAAGTGGCTCTAGATCATAGGTCACTACTACGTCACAGCTTAAGGGAGTGTTACCATAGGAGGTTTGACTGTCTTTTCAACTGCATCGTAATACGTGAAGCCACAGGTGACGAGATCATTTGAAGAAATAAACAAAAAAACAAACGAAAACGCGCAAAACTCAGCAGAGATTTCCAAAGAGCTGCCGTAACGGGAAAGGACAGTAGCGCACGCGCAACATACGGGTTCCCGACTGCGTGTCTAATGCAGACGTGGCAGAAGGAGTGGCCTGCTCCGGTAGCTTGGAGGCGGAACTTCCGGGAGTGACCTGCCGGCCCCCCTCGGAACCGGAAGTGGGGCCTGGGAGTCCTGACGTTGGGAACGAAGTCGAACCTGGATCTGGAGCCGGGTGAGGAGTGGCATCGGGAGGCTGGGTGGAGGGTACGAATGCAGAGAAGAGGGATGAGTATTACTAATCAGATCGGGGTCCAGTTTTAGAAGGAAGGGAGGAGCCTGGAGGCGCGGCCCTAGAAGAGACCCTCACCTCACGCATCCCCGATCCAGAATCAGTCCTAGAACCTGCCTTTGCGTCCCGGCCCAGGTTCCGGCTCCCGCTTCCTCCTCCGAGCCTCTCCGAGGGCGCTCCCTGTCCTCGCTGTCTGTAATTCTTCGTGGACTAGCCCTCTGATCGTAACCTCAGAAGCTGCCTTGCTTTCTCGATCTCGATCCTCGGCGCTCTCAGCCTTCACAGCTCGACTACTTTCAGAGTTCTAGGAAGCTTGCCCCGCCCCCTCGGGTTGTCACCCTGGACTGTCCACCTAGAATGGAGTTTAGGCTGGGCTTTGACTCCAAGTTCATGAGTGTGTTTGCGAGGATCTTTTTCTGGAGAAGTAAGCTCCTTCCCCCTCCTCGGCAGTAGAAAGCTAAAGGTAGGGAGACATCGATTATTTGTTAAGCGCAAGGTGTAGGATTTGGTAGAATCCCAAGGTGGGCTTGAGGTTAGATCTCAGGTTTTCTACAGTCAAGATGGCCCTTTCTAGCCTAGAAGAGAGACCCGTTGTCCCATTGTAGCACCTGTGAGATCTCCTGCCTTCTGGGTCCCCCTTTACTTACAGAATAATTTGAAAGATAAGAATGTTTAAAAGTGATTAGATAGTCTTCTTTGTAGGTTTTTTGTTTGTTTCGTTTTTTATTTTTTTGAGACAAGATCTTGTTCCATAGACCACGCTGGTCCTGAATTCACTGTGTAACCCAGACTGGCCTCAAACACACAGAACACTCCTGTCCTAGCTTCCTGAGTGCTGGGATTACATGCATGCGCCTCCACACATTTCGGGCCTTGCGCTTAAATGCTTTAACTGCTGAGCTATATCCCCAGTCCCAAAAGTGTAGTAGTTTTGATGATGCCCTATACTAAGAGCAAGCATATAAAGATAACAGAAGCAGGAGAGTTGGAGAAGCGCAATTGGAGTTTAGACGACTTATAGTCCTCTGTCTGAGGAATTAGATGATCTTTTTTATGAAATATTATTTTGCTACCTACCCTCAAACTGCCACTCTTTAGATTATATGAAAACTGTTTTTTTGTGTGTGTCTGAATGAACTCAGTTCTAATCTGTTACTTTGCTAGTTTTCAAGTGTCTTTACACTTTGCAATTCATGTTTCAGTTCTAAAAATCATATACTATGTCTTTTTTAAAAAATAAAGATAGGATTATTGCTGGAGTGCCCAAACTGGTCTTAGATTCTTGATCCTCCTTCTGCCTCAGCCTTCCGAGTAGTTGGGATTACAGCAGGCACATGCCACTAAACGTGGCTCTCATACATTCTTTTAGTGGAAAGAGGAAGGTTGGAGTATCATTTGAATTATTGCAGTTTCCCCAAGGAATGTCATTTTTCTAAATCATTTAAAGTTTGACTTTTGAAAGGGAGGGATTTTAGTTGATCTGTTATAGACCTTCAGCCTGTGTGCTGAAAAACAGGTAGTACACTAAGCAATAGCAATGTTTATGTAATGAGTGGAGGAGTGAAGGCTGGAGAGAATGAATGAAAAATGGAAATATTGTTGCCACACCATGCTAGGACCCCCGCTTAAGGAAACATTGTTTTGTTACCTGTACTATCATGGTAGTTTCCCAGTCACAGGACTTCTTGTGTGACTAGATATTAGAAACCATACCACTGAGGAATGGACACTGCTGTTTCATTCTGTTGGTTCTGTTTGAACTTGGTCATGGCAAAGACAGGTCCATGGTAACAAAATCCTTGTTTTGAGGAAGATAACTGGTTATGGCTGGAGCAGAAAATCACCAAAATCATGGGCAGTGTGGGAATGATTAAGCTGATTACTGCTTGAGAAGGTCGATACCATTTATCCCTATTTCTAACTCTCAGTACTTGCTCTCTTAGGAAAGTTTGTTTTGACTAATTTCTTTCTCTCTCATCTATTAGGTGAGACCAAGTCGGGGATGCTCTCATAATGAACATCAACCAGGCAGCTCCACCTGTGCCGCCATTTGGGCAGCCCCAACCCGTCTACCCAGGGTATCCTCAGTCTGGTTATGGTGGGCAGCCAGGGTCCACAGCCCCCCCCACTCCCTATGGCACCTACAATGGTCCAGTGGCAGGCTATCAGCAAACGCCTCAAGGTATGTTTCTGTGTTTCTTCTAAGCTGACAAAGGGAATCAGCAGTCTTTGAGTTGGAGTGTTTTGCTCTAACATAGCGGTCTAGGGAGTCAGTGGCAGGGATCATGAGGACAGCCCTTTGACATTGAGAGCACCGGGAGCCAGTCTGTATTTTAGATAGGTGATGTGTTTCTGCCTGAAGACATCTAGTGAGACTAATTCCAGGTTCAGTGGAAGCTCACTGCCTGTCTGTGTCACCCTGTACAGCTTTACCTAGTCGCAAGGGTTGTGGTCACAGCTCTTCCATGGCCTGTTGACTTGAAGTCAAATCACTTGATATATACACATCAGCTCTCATTGGACTGATAGTTCTGTCTATAAATGACTCTGAAACAAGTCTGTCTAAGTAATTCTGGGATAAAAAGTGTAGTATTGTGAATCTTGATGCTTCTTATTTCATTTTCTTCCCTTCAGTTTTCTCTCCTTAGATGCTTTGTAATATCAGGGAAATAAAACTGACCTAGCTCTGTGTTAGGTTCAGTGGTTTAGCTTTTTTTAGCTGCTGCTGCTGCTTCTTCTTCTTCTTCTTCTTCTTCTTCTTCTTCTTCTTCTTCTTCTTCTTCTTTGGTACTTAGGATAGAACCTAGCCTTTGCACTTTGCTACATCCCCAGCCCCTTTTCAGCCCCATATTTTATTTATTTTTTATTATTAGAAAGGATCTCTCTAAGTTGCTACATGGCCTAGGTTGAACTTGAACTTGCAGTTCTCCTGCCTTAACCTCTCAGAGTGCTCGCATTACAGGCATGTGCCACCATGCCCAGATTTTCTTTAAACTTTTTAATAAAAGAGTGTAATTTTTTTTTTTTTTTGAGACAAGGCCTTTCCCTGTAGTCTACGCTGGTACTGAACTCACTGTGTAGCCCAGACTGGCTTTGAACTGATGGTATTCTTCCTGCCTCAGCCTTCTGTGTGGCTGAAATTACAGGCACATGCCACCATGCTCAGGTTATGTAATGCTAGGGAATCAAACATAGGAACATAGGGCCTTTTGGTTAAGAACATAAATTTCTTCCTTAATTTTTTTTTTTTGAGACAGGGTCTTTCTTAATTTGTAGCCCAGGCTGATCCTGAACTCATTATGGAGCCCACGCTTGCCTTGGACTCACAGCAGTTTTATGTCTCAGCCTCCTGAGTGCAGGGATTACAGGCATGCATCACCACGCCTGGCTTATGGGGTGCTAGAGAATCGAACTTGGGTACTTAGTGCTTGACTTAGTCTAGCAAGCACTTTAACCACTGAGGCATTCTTCCAGCCTGAAGAGTCTAAATTTCATGAAGGGATATGAGTTTTTAAAAAAAAGCACCAAGGAGGCACACGTAAAATTTGGAAAGTAAAGTAGTGTTACTATTTTAATTATATCTGGAAAAAAAAAAAGGATGTGAGGTGTTAAAACTAATCTCAGTTCTGGGGCTGGAGGAGTAGCTCAGCAGTTAAAGTGTGCTGGGCGTGGTGGTACACACCTCCATACTTAAAAGTGAATGAAAATGATACAGGTAGGGTAAGTAGACTGTATGAAGAAAGGTCAGTAGAATGGTCTCCTGAAGGGGGCCTTTCTTGGGACTAGGGTACTAGTTCTGTGGTGAGGAACTGTCTTGCCCACTATGTTTGAGGCCCTGAGTTCGATCACCTGCCTTTCTCCACAATCTAGTTTGATATATTACTTGGTTATCTTCTGTACCACCTGTCTCAAATATGCTCTGAGTTTCTGAGCTCTGTCGTAAGAGCTCTTCCTTGACAGTTGGCTTTTGTTTTGAACAAGAACATTAGGCTTCTTGGGTTGAGTGAGCGAATGGTGACCATATGTTCTTGTGTCTCTAGGAACAGCTTCACCCTCGTGTACCTGCCTTGGCGAGTGTAGGCTGTCTGTGAGGCACCTGTGTTCAGAAAGCTGCATGTTGACAGTGTCTTTCTCACCATGTAGCTGTAGTATTGGGTCAGCAAAGGTCTGAGTTTATTGATCTTCTTCCTGGCAAGGAAGGAGGGTTATTTCCTAATCATTTCATTTCTGTCCTTTACCCTCAGGTGTGTCAAGAGCCCCACCCTCCTCTGGGGCACCTCCAGCTTCGACATCACAGGCCTTGTGTGGCCAGGCTGCATATGGCCAGTTTGGCCAAGGTGATATCCAGAATGGGCCAAGCTCCACTGTTCAAATGCAGAGGTATGTACTGGGTTCACCTAACATTGAGAGATCCCGTATGGATCCCCTTTGTTCTTCTCCTTACTCTGTTGGTATTTTTTTCTAAGCTACAAGTGTTGCTGAGGTTTAGTACTATGAATCACTGACCCATTTTAATACTTGAGGTTTTTTACATAATATTATTATTTTTTTTCTTGAGACAGGGTCTCACTCTATAGTCCAGGCTGGTCCAGGCTGGTCCTGAGCTCATTATGGAACCCAGACTGGCCTCAAACTTAATGTCACTTCTCCTGTATCACCATGTCCAACTCTTGTGGTGCCAGGGAATCAAACTCCCAGCCCTGTACTTGCTAGGCAAGCGCTCTAACTGTTGTGATATTCCTCCATCCGCTATTCTTTTTAAATGAATCTGAGATTCTTTTGTTTATTCTTTCTTTCTTGCAATCCTTCTGCCTCAGCCTCTTGAGTAGCTGGGATTACTGGGGTGTGCCACCACTCCCTGCATTTTTTTCTTGACTTGACC
Source organism: Ctenodactylus gundi (assembly GCA_004027205.1). Lineage (NCBI taxonomy): Eukaryota > Metazoa > Chordata > Mammalia > Rodentia > Ctenodactylidae > Ctenodactylus > Ctenodactylus gundi. The sequence goes on along the minus strand of PVKB01000071.1, from coordinate 81,718 downwards.
TACATCTGAAGTAATGATGTAGTCCTGGTAAGCTAATGCCAAGGGGAACTGGGAAGAGGAGAATCTTAAAATTTGTTGTGTCTCCTTTGACTTCTTTTTCTCTAGATCAGGCCCTTAGTATACAGACTGGTTAAGTTTGTGCATGGCTGGTTATGAAATAAAACAAAACTATGTAAATGTTGAAAACATTAGTAGTGCATCACCTTATAAACTTCCCTTTGCATGAGACTTGAGAATCATGAGTTGAGAGTTCATGAAAAGGAAGTTGTTTATTATTTTCTTTTTTGTGACAGGGTCTTGTTTTGTTGTCCAGGATGGTCCTGCAATCTTCTGTCTCCCGAGTGCTGGGATAGCAGATGTATGCCACCACACCAGGCTTCTGTGATGCTAGCAAATTGAACCCAGCACCATGTGCTTGCTAAGGAGGCACTCTAACTGCTATACATCTCCTCAAGCCCTAGGAAGTGATTTCTATTAGAATATCATTTATGTTTTTTGGTAAATGATTAAAAGTATAACTGTAGATTGGGAGTATGGTAATGGAGGAGTCACCTGCTGACACTTTTTTTTTGAGACAGGGTCTCATTCTGCAGCCCAGGGTGGTCCTGAGCTCAGTGGAGCCCCAGCTGGCCTTGGACTCATCGCAGTCCTCCTGTCTCAGCCTCCTAAATGATGGGATTACAGGCATGCGCCACCATACCCAGTTTATGTGGTGCAGGGGAATCGAAATTGGATATTTAGCGCTTGAGTTAGTGTTTGTTAGGTGAACGCTTTAACTGCTGAGCCATTCCTCCAGCCCCCACTGACATTTATTGAATACCAAAATATACATTTTTAGTATTGAACGTAAGCCTGGCTACGGCAAATTAGTTGGATACACTAAGGATAACAGACAAAAGATGTAAAATAGGATGAAGATGTTGATACTTGCAAGGAAGGAGAACTGACTGATTGAAGTACGGGGACTAAATAACCTCGGGCTTTTTCACTGAGCTACCTCACCGACCCATTTTTAAGTTTTTATTTTGAGACAAGTTCTCATGCAGTTGTTCAGTTGCCCAGGTTGGACTTGAATTTGTGATCCTCTTGCTTCAGTCTCACAGAATGTTGAGATTACATGCCTGTGCCACAATAACCTGTGTAGAGACCCTCCCTTGCACATTGGGGAAAAAGTGCTGTTCGAGGGAAGTATCTCCAAAGTTTTGAGACCTCAGTGAAGAGGTGAAGCATCAGCCATGTAGCATGTGGGAGCGGAAGGTCCAGCCAGTGCAGAGGCCTTGAGATAGAAATACACTTGGTGGATATGAGGAAGAGCAAGTTAAAGGGGAAGGGCCAGATATAGGTTATTGGTAGATATCTTACCTAGAATTGGCTCTGGGCTTGATCTCCAGCACTGCAAAACCAACCAAATAAAGACAATGAGAAAGAGCAGTAGTGGGGTAGAAGATAAGCCAGGAGCATGGGGTGTTCTGAAGCTGGGAGAAGACAGTATTTCAGGAAGGCAGGAGAGTAATCATCTTGGTCAGCTACTACTGAAGATAAGATTATGGCTGAGAAGTGACCACTGGATTTGGCAAGGTCATCATCATTGATAAATGCAGATTCATTGTAGAAATGAAAAAAACTGTGTAGTTGAGTGGGTCAGAGTTTTAGCTGAGTGGTAGATTACTATAACCTGAAAACTTTTGCTACAGTCATCTGAAAGGGAGGGACAAAATAGAAGCAGTTTTTTAAAAGTTCATTGTGAAGCTTTTATTTTATTTTACTTTTTTTTTTTTTTGACACAGGGTCTTGCTCTGTAGCCCAGGCTGGTCCTGGACTCATTATGTAGCCCAGGCTAACCTTAGACTCAGTAATCCTCCTGCCTCAGTCTCCTGAGTGCTGGGATTATAGGTATGCACCACTATGCTCGGCTCTATGTGGTGCTGGGGAATTGAATCCAGGGCCTTGTACTTGCTAGGCAAGGGCTTTAACTGCTGTGCCATTCCTCCAGGCCTTACTTTATTTTTTGAGACAAGGTCTTGCTCTGTAGCCCAGGATAGTCCTGAACTCACTGTGAAGCCCAAGTTGGCCTTGGACTCAAGGCAATCCTCCTGCCTCAGCCTCCTGAGTTCTGGGATTATAGGTATGTGCCACCACACCTAGCTTTATGTGGTGCTGGGGAATCGAATCAGGGCCTTGTGCTTGCAAAGCAAGCACTTTAACCATTTAGCCCTTCCTCCAGCCCCCGTTAAGCTTTTAGAAAGAAAATGAAATCCTTAAGTTCTAGAGACCAAGTGAAGGCTGACACTCAGAGTGGTAAATTGACTCTGGCTGCCTATAAATTTGGGGGAGTTACCATCTTGAGCATCTAAGTTGGCTGGGCACAGTGACAGGCTCTGGTGATTCCTGCTTCTCGGAATGTGGAAGCAGAAGATCATTTGAACCCAAGAGTTCAAGACCAGACTAGGCAAAAGATCAAGAGCCTTGCTTGAAAGTTAATGGATAGATGGTTAGATGGATGAAGGAAGAAAAAAGACAAGAAGAAAGAAAAGAATGGACCAAGCAGTTTAGATTTAAGCATCTGAAGATGAGAGATGCACCCTTGTGCTTTCCCAGATGGCACTGGACTTGAGACCTTATTGGTGAAGCTTGTGTCTAAGCTATACCTTCAGTGAATAGACTAGAACAAAAATCTACATCCTGAGATAACAGGACTATTTTTCTTAGGTTGGCTGTTGATAAGTGGAGAAAAAAAGATCTTGAGAGTGTGAGTGGACATGAAAGAACATTTTGGGGTAAAAAAATGTTCTAAAACTGGATTCCAGGGTCTGAAGGTGTGGCCCAGTGGTTAGACTGCTTGTGTAACAAGCACAAGTCCCTGAATTTCAATCTCCAGCCCCACAGAAGCTGGGTATGGTGGCGCATGTCTTTAATCCCAGCACTTGGGAAGCTGAAGCAGGATTGTCAGGAGTTTGAGGCCAGCCTGGACTACATATGAATTCAGGACTAGTCTGGACTATAGAGGAAGACCCTGTCAAAAAAATAAAATAAAATTGGATTCTGTTTGATGGTTTTATAACTATAAACTTATTCAAAATCATATTACCTTTAGAAGAGTGAATCTAATGGTATGGAAAATAAGGTAGGTTTTTTTTTTTTAATATGATAGGTAGCAACATAGTTGGAATACCCTTGAGAAACAAACACAAAGCAATCACATTCCCTCAATTCAGGTCAAACAGGCCTCTCAGAGGAGGAAAGACAATTGATTAGAGTCAGTAGAAACTATAAGGACACAGAGAGTAAAATAATAATTTGAAAGCAGTAACAGAAAACAATCGTCAACTCTTAATTTTTTAATTTACATATTCAATCCCTCACCCCTTCCCACCCTCTTCCCCCCTCTATCCCCTGCCAACTTTCCCTTTCCACAAAGTCCATCTTACTTTCAGGAAGAAAGTTCTTTAAAAATCGCTGGACATGGTGGTATATGCCTATGATTCCAGCTATTTGGGAGGCTGAGGTAGGACAGCTAACTGCCCAAGTTTCAGGTCAGCCCGTACAACTTCGTGAGACCTTGTTTCAATAAAATAAACAGAGCCTAGTGGGTATAGTTCAGTGGTTTGGCACTTGCCTTTGCCCTGTATTTAATCTTTAGCTCTGAAAGAAAGAGAGAAAGGAAGAAAGAGAAGACATTGTAGGCCAGTTATTTTGTAATGTTTACCTAAAAGAGGAGCAAAAGTTTAAGGGGGATATGAGGTTATTTGGTTGGGCTTTTTGAATACTGATCTACTGAGATAAGTTCATATACTATGCGGTTTATCTGTTTAAAGTTTATAGTTCTACACATGGTGGTTCATGCCTGTAATCCTAGCTGCTTGAGATGCTGAGGCAGGATGATTATGAATTCGAGGCCAACCTGGGCAATTTAGTGAGACCTTTTCTCCAAATAGATAGATAGATAGATAGATAGATAGATGGGTCCAGAATGTAACTCAGTGGTAAGTGCTTACTCAGCCTGCATGCAGGACCTTGAGTTCAATCTACAAAACTGCAAAAGAGTGCATGTTCAATGGTTTTTAGTATATTAACAGACACATGCAACTAATTATCACCACAGTCAGTTTTAGGACATTTTTCTTACTTTAGGAAAAATACCAGATATGGTGGTAAAGCTGTCAAGAGGACAAAAAAGAAGAAAAAATTGACATGATACAGCTCACTTTGAAGACCCTGGCTATAATCCCTAGTACAAAAATAAATAAACATAAAAATTAAAAAAAAAAGAAGAAAGCTGGGCATAATGACACACACTTGTAATTCCAGCATTCAAGAGGCTGAGGCAGGTAGATTGTTATGAGTCCAAGGCCAGCCTGGGCTATATAGTAAGTTCAGGGCTAGCCTGGACTACAGACCATAACCCTGTCTCCTTAAAAAATAAAAAAAAGGAAAGAAAACAAAATTTAAAAATACATAAAGTGTAACAAAGAGCGTTGGGGATTTAAAATTCACTAGCAGAAACACTAGTTGAAAGAAATTCCTGGGCTGAAGGAATGGCACAGCAGTTAAGTGCTTATCTAACAAACACAAGGCTCGGGGTTCAATTCCCCAGCACCACATAAAGCTGGGCATGGAGGCACATGCCTGTAATCCCAGCATTTGGGAGGCCAAGGCAGGAGGTTTTCTTTGGGTCCAAGACCAGCCTGGGATACCGAGCAAGAAAGAAAGAAAGAAAGAAATTCTTGTTGAAGAAGATGCTAATTGAACGAGTCAGTGAAAAAGTATTAAACTGAAGGACAAGTAATGCTGACCAAGTAGAAAGTACCAGTTGTTTTGTGATGATAAGATAGGAAGTATGAATCAAAATTACTGGGCTGGAAGAATAGCACAGCAGTTAAGGCCTTGAGTTCAGTTCCCCAGTACCACATATGGCAAAGCATGGTGGTGCATGCCTGTAATCCCAGCACTAAGGAAGGAGTGGCAAGAGGATTGCCATGAGTCTGAGTCTAGCCTGGGTTACATAGTGAGTTCAGGAGCAGCCTTGGCTAGAGAGTGAGATCCTGACTCCAAAAAAAAAAAAAAAAAAAAAAAAAAAAAAAAAAAAAAAAAAAAAAAAAAAAAAAAAAAAAAAGTAGAAAGAAAAAGGAAGAAATCAAAATGACCATGTTAAGAGACTTTTTTTTTTTTTTTGACACAGGGTCTCACTCTCTAGCCAAGGCTGGTCCTGAAATCACTATGTGTAGCCAAGCTGACCTCAAACTCACAGCAATCCTGCAATCCTTCTGCAATGATTTTGATTTTGTATTTATATTTAAGTGTGCTGTTTTATATCATGTCATTATCCAAGCTACTTAGTTTATATTATTTTTCAGTAGTCAGTTTGGGCTATGTAGTGAGTTGAGAACCAGCCCGGACTACAGAGTGAGTCCCTGTTCCAAAGGGGTAAAAAAAAAAAAGGTTGAAGCGGTGGGCTTGGTGGCACAGGCCTGTAATTCTAGCGCTTTGGGAGGCTGAGGTAGGAGAATCACCAGTTTGAGCACACCCTGGTCACCTTAACATTTTAGTGAAACTTTGTCTCAAAATCAAAATTAAAAAATGAGCTGGGGATGTAGCTCATTGTAAAGGCCCTGAGTTAGATCCCCAGTACAAAACACCACTCTCTCTCTCTCTCTCTCTCTCTCTCTCTCTCTCTCTCTCTGTCTCTCTCTCTGTCTCTCTCTGTCTCTCTGTGTCTCCCCCCTGTACAAAAGTACAAAACACTCTCTCCCTCTGTCCGTCTGTCTCTCTGTCTCTCTGTCTCTCTTGGACATTCAGCTGTATTTGTTTGATCTTACATTGAAGTACCTTTTTATACCTTTCATTTGACTCTACCAGAACTTCAGATTACAAAACTAAGGCAGTTCAGAGCCAGGTGTGTTAGTGTACACCTATAATCCTAACTTTCTGGGAGGCTGTGACAGGAAGATTGCAAATTTGAGCCCAGCCTGGGCAACTTAATGAGACTCTTATCTCAAAGTAAAAAATAAAAAGGGCTAATAAAAAGGGATGTAGCTTATTGCAGAGGCTCTAGGCTCACTCCTCAGTACTACAAGCCAAACCAAAGAAACTCAGTGGTTTTCTAAACAAAAGAATAAGGCAGAGGAGGCAATAATTTAATTCACAGATCAGGTAGATTTGATTTTGTTTAATTTGATGCTTGTTTGCATATGTTTGTGGCATGAACCTAGAGGAAAATAAGATTTACTACAAATAATCAGTGTAGATAATCAGAAATTCAGTTTACAACAAATATGCAAATATGAAGAGTTCAGGATGAATGTAAGTTACCAAACAACCATGTAGCTTCCTGCTTAATATTGAACTCTTCCAGCCTTATGGAGTATCCCAGCACACTAGTCATCTCAGCTTTCCTTCTCTTTGCAGGCTCCCTGGATCTCAGCCATTTGGATCCCCATTGGCCCCTGTGGTCAGCCAGCCAGCTGTGCTTCCTCCCTACGGCCCTCCCCCGACAAGTACACAGGTGACTGCACAGCTGGCTGGGATGCACATCAGTGGTGCTATGGCCCCAGCCCCTCCCACTTCAGGGCTCGGCTATGGTAAGTAGTGGTGAGCACAGGAATATTGTACCCTTTCAGAGGCACTAGGGTGTGGGAATATGCCTGAATCTTTTTTTTTTTTTTTTTTTTTTTTTGTTCTCTGAGCCCCAGAAATTGAGACAGTCGTACTTGCCCTCTGGTAGTGAAGGAAGTGATTACTGAAGGAAGCGGTGTGACTAGGCTCCTAACTACCTTGTCTCTTTTTCAGGCCCACCAGCATCGCTGGCCTCAGCCTCAGGAAGTTTCCCTAACTCTGGTCCATATGGCTCCTATCCTCAGGGCCAGGCTCCTCCTGTTAGCCAGGCCCAGGGTCATCCTGGGGTCCAGCCTCCCCAGCGATCTGCCCCACCACTGGCCTCCACTTTCACACCTTCAGCTCCAGGGGGACCTCGTATGCCTTCAATGACTGGTCCACTTCTGCCTGGACAGAGTTTTGGGGCACCCCCAGTGAGCCAGCCCAATCATGTGCCCTCACCTCCTTCTCAAGCTGTGCCCCCGGGCCCCCAGATGACTGGGCCCCCAGGACCACCACCACCTATGCACGCTCCCCATCAGCCAGGCTATCAGCTACAACAAAATGGTGAGTTTTTTCCAAGGGCTGTCCAGAAGCTCAATGCTTTGGCCATTAAGGTGTTTTTGTTTCTGTTTGTTTTTAGTATCTCTTGCTAAGTGCTGAACGAAATGGATAGTTTCGGGCATTGTTAACAGACTGTGAGGTTCATAAAATACTCTTTTTTTTCTCATAGTTTAGATAATGGTCTGTCTATGAAAGGTTTCACCAGGCATTAGTAAAACTCATAACTATGTTGATAGGAGTCTAGTCATTTCCTGGAAGCCATAAGAGGAAGTCAGCACTGGTGGTGCAGGCCTGTAATCCCAACACTTTGGGAAGCTGAGGCAGGAGGATCACAAGTTTGAGCCCAGCCTAGGCAATTTAGAGACTTAGTGAGATCCTGTCTCAAAACCAAATCTGAAAATATGACTGGGGATGTAGCAAAATACAAAGGCCCTCAGTTGGATTTATTGCTATTAAAAAAAAAAGAAAAAGAAAGAAAGAAGTGAGATAAGTCAGGGATCTTGAATTCATTAACCATCAACTTGTGTCCTTGTCCTTCAGGTTCCTTTGGACCAGCCCGGGGCCCTCAGCCCAATTATGGAAGCCCCTACCCAGGAGCAACCACCTTTGGCAGTCAGCCCGGGCCGCCTCAGCCACTGCCTCCTAAGCGCCTGGACCCTGATGCCATCCCCAGCCCTGTAAGTAGATGTGTGTATAGTCCTGGGGAGGAGGTCTGTGTTGGCCAGATAGCAAGTTGACCTAGATGAGATGTTTGCCTAGCAGTTTCTGATCATTTCCCTTTTCTTCATCTTGTTGCAGGCCTAAAGCCTAGATGTAATTTTTGACTGAGCAATTTGAAGTTCCAGAATTGCTTTAAGGGCATTTGTATTTCATTGCTGCTCGGGGAGGGATGGGATGCCAAAAAAGATCAGCAGTGTTATTAGAGCTCTGGGTAGAGGACTGTGTTCTGTCAGTGTTGGGCATATACAGTATGTTCACCTCTGCCCTTATGTGGACTAATTTCTGGGTCTTGTCCCCTTAGGTCTAGTAGGCCAGCATTCTTCCTAAAGGGTAGAGCGTTAGGTAGATGTTAGGTGTTCAGAGCAGGAAAGCCATAAGAGGAAACTGCTAGTATTCTTGCTTGGTAGATGGGACAAGTAGTCTACAGCCTGTGAGGACAAGCATGTAAGGAGCCACTGGGGAAGCTGCTTTTCTGAGGAAGAGGGTGAATCTCACCCTCAGAGCCATCAGAATCCTCAGGCCCTCCTTCGTAGACTCAGGCTAGATGCTGGGACTGCACTCCCCTATAGGGGCCACTCTGTAGTAGTCCTGTCTGTAACATTGCTGTGTCAGTTACCTCACCACGCTTAGCCATTGTCATACTCCATTCTGTTCTCTTCCCTCTTCCTTGGGGAACCACCATGGTGAGGGAGTCTGTTGGCTAAGGAGGACATATGAGGATTAGGCAGCCCCTGTCTTTCTCCTCCTGCACTGTGAGAAGGAGAGTCTGTTTGGATGCAAGGAAGGCTTCCTCCCACATAAGAAGAGATCTTAGATGGGAGCTGTGGCCTTTTTGAGGTTCTTTCTTAAGGTTCCTCCCATCCAGCCTCTCACTAAAATCTGCCTACCTCCTCTTCACTCCTTTTCCTTGTCTTGCTATATCATACTCTGTGCCACTGAGGCCTCTGCCTTGGGCCCAAGAGTTGGAATTTCAGATCTAAAAAGGGTCTGATTTAAGCAGTCTGAGCTGGGCTCCAGCTGTTCGTGTCTAACTCATCAGGGTTGAGAGAAGTAACATCTGCCTCTTGTTCTTTTGTCTCCCTCCCTGTATTCCCCTGCTGCCTTTAAAATTAAAACACTAAAAGCAACTCAATGAGCTGCCTCCTCAGCAGAAAACCAGGCACAGAATAGACCCTGATGCCATTCCTAGTCCAGTAAGTGCAGAGGGCGGGTGTGTGTGCGTGTCATCCCTGTGTTAGTGCCATCCATGCATGCCTGCAACCTCATCCTCACCTCACCCACCATGTCCATTCCTCTCCATTCTCTCTCCTTATCCCTTCTAGATCCTTGCTTTTATAAGCTGGAGGATATGCATGCCTCAAGTCACCATATAATGAAGAGGTATCAGGCTCTTGGCCTGTATGGCATAGTAGCAGGCTCTTAGAATGGGGCCAGGTGGCATGTTCAGTTTCGCTTGGCTCCTCTAGGAGCCTGTCTGTGATGTGATGGATAAAGCTGAGCAGTAGCTCCTTTTACTTTGGGTTCAATTTGTCTATAGCCTGTCGTGGATAAACATTTGATACTAATGTACAGGCTCATGATACCCTGAACTGGCATTTCTTACAGGGGAAGAGATTTCTGATTTGGGAAAGTGTGGGCTACTTTGTCAACTGAAGAGTCTCTGGCTCTGAGATATTTCTAAGCTTCAACCCTTTGTGCTAAGGGTTACAGTTACTTGCCCTTTAATTTTTTCCGGCTTTACTAAACTCATCTTGGATTAAGTAGCCAAAGATCACCAGCCTCCACAAGGGTCTTATTTTGCATATTCTTTTTTTTTTTTTCCTTTCTATTGCATCTGTCAAGATGTTGGGAGAGAGTGGAGCTAGGGGCATAGCTCACTGGTTCAGGTGCTTACCTAGCATGTAAAAGGCTCTGGATTTGATATCCCTACACCATATAAAGATTTGCTGGGTGTGGTGGTGTATGCCTATAATCCCAGCACTCTACCTAGGAGGCTGAGGGAGGTGAATAGCCGTGAGCTTGTGGCCAGCCTGGGCTACTAGTGAGTTCAGGACCAGCCTGGATTACAGAGCAAGACTCTTCCTGAAAAAAGGCATGGGAGCTGTAAAAATGGCACAAGGTCCTAGGTTTGATTCCCCAGCACCACATAAGCTGGGTGTAGTGGCACACGCTTGTAAACGGCTGAGGCAGGAGGATTGCTGTGAGTCCAAGGCCAGCCTGGGCTACAGAATGAGACCCTGTCTCAAATTAAAAAAAAAAAAAAAGATGGGGGAGCAGAGGATTGGGGCATAAAGACAGAAGGATTGGGGATTTAGCCATTCCATATATTCCCATGACTGCCTCCCTGAAAGGAAGGCAGCACCAGCTTCCTCACCATACCTGATCATTCTGACTGTTTAATTCTGTCTTCACCCTGTCCCTTGTTAATTTCATTGAGCGTAGATTCATTCCAGGTTAGATTCATTTTTACATGGTTCCTGTTGTGTGTTTACCTGCTCTGACTCAGTGTGTCAAGAGGGGAGGAGGTGGGAAGATTTGATGAGTGAGGAGAGTGGAATCTAATCATGGCTGAAGCTTTGTGGTCAGATCTGGGGCTCCCCTGGAGTGGGAGGAGTAAGAGGGTGCTCCCCTTTGACTAGAGGTCAGGGGTCAGTTCACCAAGAAGCCCCATTCTCAATGTGGCCTGCCCAGCACCTTGGTGCTGGCTATAGATTAGATGGTTGGCATGGTGGCATTTATAAGGTCTCTGCAAGGAAGGCAGGCCTGGCGCATGAGGTCTTCCCTGGCAGATTGTTAGTGCCTGCACTGCAGCTCTGACTTGTCTTTCTGTTGGCACTGTTTGACCTGGTACTTCCTTTTCTCCTGTCACCTCATTCATTTCACTTCTTTCCTGCAGATTCAGGTCATTGAAGATGACAGGAACAACCGGGGTTCAGAGCCATTTGTTACTGGTATCCGGGGCCAGGTGCCACCCTTAGTCACCACCAACTTCCTGGTAAAAGACCAAGGTGAGGAGGGTATTAACCCCTCCCTGTAGGGGCCTTTTCTCCAATGTTATCAGCTTATGTATGGGGCTTTTGCTTGTCTTTAACCAAAGACCAGTACCTCCACAGAGTCCTTCTGGGGAGGAAAAAGCACTGTTAGTTCTAGCATTTGTGGGGGTGAGGGGTAAGTGACCTTCAAATGAAGAGCTGATATCTGGAGGGACACAATGATCTAACTCATGTTTTCTGCCTCCTCCTCCAGGGAATGCAAGTCCCCGATACATCCGATGCACATCCTATAATATCCCTTGCACATCTGACATGGCTAAGCAGGCTCAGGTGCCCCTGGCAGCTGTCATCAAGCCACTAGCAAGGCTCCCCCCGGAGGAGGTAAGTCAGGGAAGGGAGGTGGGAGGAGGAATAAAGCTTCTTCCTATATGTAATCCTGGTTGGCAAGATGAAAGACGCCTTTGTTGGGCAGGACGGAATAGTATCTTTAGTTACTTTTCTCCCAGGACCCATGGCTGGAGGCATCAGTAGGGATGACAGCAAAAATCCAAGAAATTGCAGTGTGGGAGGAAGGTTCACAGGAGGAACTGGTGAAGACAGCTGGATGGAGGAACCTCTCATTAAGTAGTCATCTTCAGATGATAAGGATCCTATTTTTTATTAATATGCTGTTCTGTTGCCCCAGTAGTTTAGGGAGATTAGGACAGTATATAAGAGAGAAAGTACATTAAGATCTAGTACACCAAAAAAAAAAAAAGAAAGAAAATCCAGTATCCCATTTCTCTTCTAGATTGCGTTCTGATCTATCACTCTAGTCTTTAAAATCAGTGTGAAAGAGCAAGACAGGGCTGGAGGAACAGCTCAGTGGTTAAAGCGCTTGCCTAGCAAGCTAGCAAGTGCTAAGTCAAACACTAAGTACCTGAGTTGGATTCCCCAGCACCACATAAGCCAGGTGTGGTGGCGCACACCTGTAATCCCAGCACTAGGGAGGCTGGACAGGAGGATTGTCATGAGTCCAAGGCCAGCCTGGGCTCCATAGAGAGTTCAGGACCAGCCTGGGCTAGAGTGAGACACTCTCTCTCAAAAAAAAAAGAAGGCAATACAGGCAGGTGCTCTTCCAGGGCTTGATGAGTTACTCTCCATATTTACCACTTGCTTATCTAAAGATGGAGCTTTATGGAACTGGAATGTCTAGGCCCAGTTTGTTTATTATTTTTATTATTATTTTTTGATTATTATTTGTGCTGCTGAAGTGAGCATATCCAGGCTGGTTCTGAACTCATTATGTAGTCCAGGCTAACCTTGGACTCACGGCAAACCTGCCTCAGCCTCCCGAGTCCTGAGATTATAGGTGTACATCACCATGCCCACCTTATGTTGTACTGGGGAATTGAACTCAGGGCTTTGCACTTGCTAGGCAAGTGCTTTAACCACTGTGTCATTCCTCCAGCCCTCAGGGCCAGTTTATACTCTGTTTCTGTCTCTGTCTTCCTCTGTATTCTTTCTTTATTTTCTTTTTTTCCTTTCTTTCTGTCATGAAGGAAAGAGTGAGGGGAGTGACTTTTCCTTCATATGCTTGGACTCACTGGGGATGCTTGAACACTGGTCTCTTATGTGTTGGGTGACATCTGCTTGGGACATCAGTGGGTGACAGATTCTTCTGTGGGTGAGGGGAGCAGCGTCAGTGATACTTAGACAAGAAAGCAGGAGTCACGAACCCTAAGGCAGGGGCGGGATGAATAGCTCAGAGGTTAAAGTGCTTGCCCAGCAAGCTCAAGGCCCTGAGTTTGATTCCCCAGCACCACTTAAGCCGGGCATGGTGGTGCACTTCTAATCCTAGCACTCTGGAGCCTGAGGCAGGAGGATTGCTGTGTGTGAGGCCAGCCTGGACTACATGAGTGAGACCCTGTCTCAAAGAAACAAAACAAGACAAAAAAAAAAAAAAAAAAATGAGGACCTTAGGGCAGTAGTGGAAGAGACTGAAAATAGAGCCAGAAACAAGAATCCTCAATAACCTTTGACTTCCTTCATACACTCCTGGCAGCCCATGAATTGCTGTGGCCAGTTTCATGGTCCTTTTTCTACTTCAGGGAAAAATGCAGTCTGGGATGAAGAATAAGAAGAGGGAACTGGCGTTTAGGCTCTTAAGGACATTTTCCTATGATCAGTACCCTTGTTATATATTCTCATTCCTTCCCACTGTGCTCCTTCCCCAGGAAGAATATCTGAGCTGTGTTCTCCCCAAAGGTTGTTGTTCCTGTGCCACATGTCTGAGCCTGCTTTCGCTTCCCTCTATGTCTGAGTCCCTCCTCTTTGTTCCTTAGGTTTCACCGTATGTTGTGGACCATGGGGAATCTGGCCCTTTGCGCTGCAACCGCTGCAAAGCATACATGTGCCCCTTTATGCAGTTCATCGAGGGAGGGAGACGCTTCCAGTGCTGCTTCTGCAGCTGTATCAATGATGGTATGTTCATGGAGGCTGGGACTCAGGAGAGGCAGGTCCTGATCGCATCTCAGTTGTTGTCTTTCTGCTTACACAGATGAGGGTTCATTTTTCAGGAGCTGGAGAAGTAGAGCATGTGGGGGAGTTGGGGCAGTAGAATAACACGAGGCAGCTCAGCCAGGGCCAGGTGTACTGAGATTCAGAGTGAACCTTGTGAATAACGCTTGTATACTCCCCACAGTTCCCCCTCAGTATTTCCAACATCTGGATCACACCGGCAAACGTGTGGATGCTTACGACCGTCCTGAGCTATCCCTTGGCTCTTATGAATTCCTGGCCACGGTAGATTACTGCAAGGTGAGGGAAAGTGGTGGGTGGAAGATAACGAGACAGCTAAGCATTGCTGTCTCATTTCCCTTGCTATTTTATTGTCCCCTTTGGTACTGACAGCTCTCTGGTCAACTGACCTGCTCACCATTCCTCTCTCCTCCCCCCATTTCCTTCCTTTGCAGAATAATAAGTTCCCCAGCCCTCCTGCCTTTATCTTCATGATTGACGTCTCCTATAATGCCATCAGGACTGGTCTTGTTAGGCTCCTCTGTGAGGAGCTCAAGTCACTGTTAGACTACCTACCTAGGTGAGAGTTATGGAGCCAGTGTGCATAGTGCTTCCCTTGGTTAATGGTGGGGCTGCTGGAGGGGGTGGAGCCTGATGATATGAACTTGGTGGTTCTTGAAGAAGGTGGTAAATCTGAGTAACTATAACTATGTCACCCTCTGTAGAGAGGGCGGGGCAGAGGAGTCGGCAATCCGTGTTGGCTTTGTCACCTACAATAAGGTGCTGCACTTCTACAATGTGAAGAGTTCACTGGCCCAGCCACAGATGATGGTTGTGTCTGACGTGGCTGACATGTTTGTGCCACTGCTGGATGGCTTCCTTGTCAATGTCAATGAGTCTCGGGCAGTTATTACCAGGTAAGAGCCAGGTTGTGGGAATGAAAGGGGAGTAGAGAGGGTACAACCATTGAAGGGCAGAAGGCTGAGCATGGTTGCACATGCCTGGAATCCCAGGTACTTGGGAGGCTAAGGCAGAAGGATAAGTGAGACTGTGTCTCAAAACAATAAAATGTGCTAACTAGGGATGTAGCTCAGTGGTGGAGCATTTGCTTAGCATGGTAGATGAGCTGAGTTCAATCCCCAGTACTATAAAAAGCAAAACAAAAACTGGCCAGAGTTGAACAGAGGAGTCTGCAGCGGGACAGGAACTATGGCTCAGGAGTTCTTAAAATCTGGGGACCAGCTGATTTCAACTGAGAATGAGGGCTATGAAATTTAGGTAGTGATTTTCTTTGTCTCTCATCATCTGTCTTTGCAGCCTATTGGATCAGATTCCAGAAATGTTTGCAGACACAAGGGAAACAGAGACAGTATTTGTACCAGTTATCCAGGCCGGGATGGAGGCTCTGAAGGTAAGGGTGGAGTCCTAGCAACCTTGCCTGTCTTGGTTTCCTCCAACCATCTTTTATCCTCCATTGTCTTCAGTGTTTGATAGCTGTGCAGTAAGTCAGCCTGCCTGATGTAGTTGGCACTTGATGGAAAAAATAAACAGATAGTGCTCTCGTCTTTCCTAGGCTGCTGAGTGTGCAGGGAAGCTGTTCCTGTTCCACACATCATTGCCCATTGCGGAGGCCCCAGGGAAGCTGAAGAACAGAGATGACAGGAAGCTGATAAACACAGACAAGGAGAAGGTATGAGACTGGGAGGTGGGTGAAGCTTTAATGGAAAGTCAGGAAGGTGGAGACTCTTTCAGTATCTGCTCTTAACTTTCTCAAGGGTGACTGGGACCACATTCTGCCCTTTCATCTGTCACATCTCTGACTGCCAGCTTGCTTTAATGCTCCCTTACTTGTCTTCCCCATTTCAGGCCAAATCCCTTCATAGCCTTTTTTTCCCTTGAGACAGGGTCTTTCTCTGAAGTCCAGGCTTGTCCTGAACTCACTGTGGAGCCCAGGCTGGCTTTGAACTAAAGGCAATCCTCCTGCTTTAGCCTCCCGAGTGCTGCCATTATAGGTGTGCGCCACCATGCCCAGTTTATGTGGTGCTGGGGAATTGAACCCAGGGTCTTGAACTTGCTAGGCAAGTGCTTCAACTATTGAGTGACTCCTCCAGCACTCTTTTTCTTTTTTCTTTTTCTTTTGTTTTTTTTTTTTTTAAATCACTTCTAGCTGTGTTCTACCACTCTAGGAAGCTGAGGTAGGAGGATCACAAGTTCAAGTCCAGCCTGGTTAACTTAGCAATTTAGTGAGACCTTGATTAAAAATCAAAAATAAAATGGCACTGGGTATGGTGGTGCCTGTAATCCAGTCACATGGGAGGCTGAGACAGGAGGACTGCTGTGAATTCAAGGCCAGCCTGGGCTACATAATGCATTTAGGATTGGCCTGGACTACAGAGCAAGCGCTTTTTATTACTGTTGCAAAATTCTACCTAGTAGATATGAAGTCTTACAAATATCTGAGTATCCTATATTACATACACAGTTCTGAAATAGGGCAGAGCTATTTGAGCATTTCTTCTTTCTCCCCAGACTCTGTTCCAGCCTCAGACAGGTGCGTATCAGACTCTAGCCAAAGAATGTGTGACCCAAGGCTGCTGTGTAGACCTCTTCCTCTTCCCTAACCAGTATGTGGATGTGGCTACGCTCTCAGTTGTGCCCCAACTCACTGGTGGCTCTGTCTACAAATACGCTTGCTTTCAGGTATGATATGATGTGGGGTTCTGGGTGGCAGGTGCAGCAGAGCTGAGAGTGCCTGCTTACTTACGGAGTGGCTCTGTAGCTGCTGACTCATGAATAAGAATTACGTTGTCTGTGTGTGGTGGCTCATGCTTATACTTCAGCAAGGTCAGGAGGAAGACTAGTTTAAGGCTAGCTTGGAAAATTTAGACCTTGTCCCAAAATCAGAAATCAAAAATAGTCTGGAGGGGTTGGGGTGTAACTCAGTAGTTAGAGTGCTTGCCTAGCAAGTCAGAGCCCTGAGTTTGATCCCTCAGTGCCACATAAGCTGGGCATGGTTGCACACACCTGTAATCCCAGCACTAGGGAGGCTGAGAAAGGAAGATTGTTGAGTTCAGGATCAGCCTGGACTACACAGTGATACTTGATATCAAAAAAAAAAGAGCGAGGTGTGTGTAATTCAGCACTCAGCAGGATGAGGCAGGTTACGTTTGAGGCCAACCTGGACTACATAGTGAGTTCAGGACCAGCCTAGATTACAAAGCGAGACCCTGTCTCAAAAAAGGGGGGTGGGGGGTGGGATGGAGTTCAATGTGAATGTTTTTGTGCTCTGCTACTGGGCAGTCCCCCCCCAAAAAAAGGAAGAGGGTGGTAGTGTAGTTCAGTGATAAGACTGCTTGCCTAGCCTACAACGAGGAGTTCCATGCCCATTACTACTATTAAAAAAAAAAAATCATGTTAAGGAGTATAAAGTGAGCCCTGAGAGTATGGCCATTAGGAACCTGGTTCTTGGAATCAGTTCTGGGTTGATATTCTGGCCACACTACTTGCTGGCTGTATAACTTAGGATAAATTAATTCTTCCTTCTTTTGTTCCTTTATCTATAAAATAAGGCTTTAATATTTATTACTGTTTATATACAGAAATAAATATATGGAGAACACTCTTTATGGCACTTGGCAAGCACCTGGATCTTAAAAACTGTCACTGTCATCATCATCATCATCATTTTGACTGTTCACTTTCATGACAATTAAGCAGCCTTATGGAGTGGAAGGGGGTACAGTGCAGGGAGACTGATGCAGAGTGAACCATGTGGTCAGTATGTGACTCTGGGCCTGGGGGACTACAGGTGGAGAATGACCAAGAGCGGTTCCTGAGTGACCTGCGTCGTGATGTACAGAAGGTTGTGGGCTTTGATGCTGTGATGCGGGTCCGGACAAGCACCGGTCAGTCTGGTTGAAGAGCAGGTGGGGGACCAAATCTGAGAGGAAAGCATGTAGTACCCTGTCAAACCTTTAGCTCTGACCCTCAACCTGTGGCCTCAGGTATCCGTGCTGTGGATTTCTTTGGAGCTTTCTATATGAGCAACACAACTGATGTGGAGCTGGCTGGGCTGGATGGGGACAAGACGGTGACTGTGGAGTTCAAACATGATGATCGGCTTAATGAAGAGAGTGGAGCCCTCCTGCAGGTGGCAGGCGGGAATCTGGGGCTGGGGAGGAAGTGCTGGGTGATGTCAACTTTGAGGAGAATGAGGAATGGATAGGGAGGACTGGAATAAGTGGCCTATAATCTCAGTACTCTTGAGAGGATGAGGCAGAAGGATGACAAATTGAAGCCTAGGATGGGTAACTTAGTAAGACCCTGTCTCAAAATCAGAAATAAGGGGCTGGAGGAATGGCTCAGCAGTTAAAGCACTAAGTTCAAGTTCGATGCTCTAGCACTACGTATACTGGGCATGGTGGCCCTCACCTGTGATCATCCCAGCACTTGGGAGGCTGAGGCAGGAGCACTGCCGTTAAGTCCAAGGCCAGCCTTGGCTCCATAGTGGGCTCAGGACCAGCCTGGGCTACAAAGTAAGTCCCTGTCTCAGAAACAAAAACAAAACCAAAAAAACTTCAAAATCAGAAATAACAATGGGATAAGGATATAGCTCAATGTGAAGACCCAGAATTCAATTCTCAGTACCACTGCTACCACTGCTACAAAAAACAAAACAAAACAAAATACAGGGAAAAAGAGAAGTCTCTGGGGAGGAATGGCTCGCATTGTTTTTTCAGAGAGCTTTTGTGAGGGAGGGGTGTGAGTTTCCCCTTTCTCCCTTCCCCTAGTGTGCCCTGCTTTATACCAGCTGTGCAGGGCAGCGTCGGCTCCGCATCCACAATCTCGCCCTCAACTGCTGCACCCAGCTGGCTGATCTTTACAGAAACTGTGAGACTGACACCCTCATCAACTACATGGCCAAGTTTGGTGAGAGCAGAGACAGGGTAGGGTGGGTTTGGGGTTGAGAGTAAGGTCCAGGCTGGTCACCAATTCAGGAGACCCGGGTGGGTGTGATGGTGAGAAGGCACATGTTATCAGTGGCTGACCAGTGGTTGTTCTCTGTCTCTCTCATCCAGCATACCGGGGTGTCCTGAACAGTCCTGTGAAGACTGTGCGTGAGACTCTTATCACCCAGTGTGCCCAGATTCTGGCCTGTTACAGAAAGAACTGTGCCAGCCCCTCTTCTGCAGGACAGGTGAGGCCAGTATATTAGACAAGGGGTGGTTAGGACAAGGTTTTGCTCTGGGAAAGATTTCTCATGACCATTGACTTTATTTTGGTAAATCCCTCAGTTGATCCTTCCTGAGTGCATGAAGCTCCTCCCAGTTTACTTGAACTGTGTGTTGAAGAGTGATGTCCTGCAGCCTGGAGCTGAAGTCACTACTGATGACCGTGCCTATGTCCGACAGTTGGTCATCTCCATGGATGTGGCTGAGACCAATGTCTTTTTCTACCCTCGGCTCCTACCATTGGTGCGATTGAGAGTTGGAGTGTGAGATACTGCACTAAGAAAAGAGCCTCGGGGCTGGAGGAATATCTCAGTGGTCAGAGCATTTGCCTAGCAAGCACTAAGTACCTGAGTTTGATTCCCTAGCACCACATAAGCAGGGTGTGGTGGTACATGCCTGTATTCCTTGCACTTGGGAGGCTGAGGCAGGAGGATTGCAGTGAGTTTGAGGCCAGCCTGGGCTACATAGTGAGTTCAGAACCTGCCTAGACCTGCAGAGTGAGACCCTGTCTCAAAAAAAAAAAAATTTAAAAACAAAAAAGAGCCTCTTAGGAGGAAGAAGCGCGGGGAGCAGTTAATATTATCTGTGTCTGACACTAAGGGGTTTTATGCTCATTTTTTACAGTTACTGAGAACACAGAAGGGGTGATGCCTCAGTACTTAGCTTCCTAAATTCTCTGTGTATGTGTGCGCGTGTGTGCGTGTACATGCATGCATACTAGCTAGAGTGAGCAAGTATATCCTATGGTCTTGGTGACCTTTCACCCCCTTCCTTTTGTCTAGACAAAGTCACCCATTGAAAGTACCACTGAACCACCAGCAGTTCGAGCATCTGAAGAGCGTCTGAGCAATGGTGATATATATTTACTAGAGAATGGGCTCAACCTCTTCCTCTGGGTTGGAGCAAGTGTCCAGCAGGGTGTTGTCCAGAGTCTTTTTGGCGTCTCCTCCTTCAGTCAGATCACTAGTGGCTTGGTGAGTGCAAGAAGTGAAGGAGAGTATGAGTGTAGAAGTATACTTCTTGTGATGGGTGATGGGAACTAATAAATTAGTGCGCTGGTTCCATTATGCATTGGGGAACACTTTTGGGGAAGAGAGCGTTCTGTCATTCTTCCCAGGCCTCCTTGTTTCAGATGATGCATAACTCTGTGCTGCCCCTTCTTGACCGAACTCAGAGGACTTTATCATAAGGATGAATCAATTTTTTGTTCCAGAGTGTTCTGCCAGTTCTGGATAATCCACTGTCCAAGAAGGTTCAGGGCCTCATTGACAGTTTAAGGGCACAGAGATCACGGTACATGAAGGTAAGTAACACTGATCTGCACCCTTGATTTCTTACATTATCAAGTTTTCACCTGGAGGGTGGGGGGGGATGAGTAGCTGGGTCATGAGATTTCTGGGTGTGCTTTATTTCCTTTCATCCTGTCTTACTATTCCATGTTCTGTTCATAGCTTATTGTGGTGAAACAGGAGGACAAGCTGGAGATGCTGTTCAAGCACTTCCTGGTGGAAGACAAGAGCCTAAATGGAGGAGCATCCTATGTGGACTTTCTTTGTCATATGCACAAGGAAATTCGGCAGCTATTGAGCTAAAGCAAGTGGGTCGATGCCATAGGGTCCCAGGCCAGCTTCCAGAAAGTGTCCCAGGATGGCAGAAAAAATTGGGACAGTTCCATATTAGTCATGTAAGCTGACCTCAGTCTCTTTGGGGGGAGGGGGAGATACAAGGAGACACCTTTCTGGGCTTAAGTATCCTACCACACTCTGTCATGTCCTGCTGATGGAAGGTGCCACTGTCCCCTCAGTACTCTCCTCTTCCTGCTAATCCTGTCGTAATGAATGTAGTTCACTGTATATGATTCTGTGTTGGGGTTTGGAGGCACCCAGACCCTGGCAATATTATGAGTCCCTTTGGGCCAGCCTCCAAGAGGAGAGAAGCAGGCAGGAGGGAGTAGGGACCCCAGGATTACTACAGGGGGTAGCTAATTCAGCTCAGTGTCATCAACAGCTTCCTATATTAGGGATAAAACATACAGGTGCACAGGAGCCGGGATACAGGCCATAGGCGGTGGAGAGAAGTGGTTGGTCATTGGGCCTGGAGGTCAACAGCCAAGTTTGTAAAGTAACTGAAGACAGCTGATAGCTTTCTCTCTGCTCCCACTGCGTGTGCTCTTTTCCCTGCCACGACTGCTGATCACTTCGTGAATGGAGAAGCATGTTGTCAGATATGAATAAATCTGGGAACTGAATTGCAAATGTATTAACACCTAGGAGAGGTACCAGCCTCCTTTCCAAATGGAAAGGCCCTATCACTGGATGGTTCTGTAGGGAGCCTGATCATCAACTTGCAATACCTCACAGAGCCAGCCCACATCCTACCCAGCTACCCCTGGAAACACTGCTTCTCCAACCAGGGGTTGTTAGGGAGAGGCAGGGGCAGCTGGAAACCTGTCCTCCCTCTCTGGGACACCACTTGAGCTTTGGTATTGACTGAGTGGCTGACAGTTACTTTCCAACCCCAGCTACCTGGGGCAGGACAAGGGCTAGGTCTGACGGGAGCCAGGCTTGCCTGCTCCCAGCCTGGGATGCCCTTGCTCCGGACCTCTCATTTCTCTTCATTGGTTTATTTTTCAATGCATCTTTAATTTGTAAAGAAATAAAATAAGATGTAACCAGTAACCGTTTACACTGAGCTCGTGTCTTTCTCCTTGCCCATCGGCTGGGCAGAGGTGCGCATGCGTCGCGCGCCTGTGGGGTAGGGAGGGCCTTGTCCCTGCCCTGTCGCGACTGCTATCTCGTGGTGTGTGAGGGGCACTGGCTTCCAGACTGGACAGGGTGGCCAATCACGCAAGAGCTGGGCTGGTCGCCCAGGGCTTACTGAAAAAGAAGGCCTGAGTGTAGGGGTGGGTGTGCTGGTAGTGGGGTGGGGTGGGAGGAGCCGTGGGACAGCGCGGTTTTCGTCACGACTAGCCGCGGGGCGGGATCTTGGGCCTTCGGAGGGTAGCCAGCCGCCAGACTGGACATGGCGGCCGGCCACACTGGAGCCGTTCTGGCCGCCCTGGGGGTACTCAGTATTTCTGTAGCCAGTGGTCCTGGGCTCGCGGCGGAGGGGGACGCTGGCGGGGAAGTGGCGTGGGAGGAGCCATGGGATGGCACAGTGTTCCGGCCGCTCTCGGCGTTGGGCGCGGTGGGGGTAGCGCGCGGCCCCGGCGCTCCTTGGCTGGGTACAGAGGAGACCTCGGACTTGCCGGTGCTGCTGTGGTGGAACCCTGAGCTGTTCCCCCACTTCCCGGGCAACTCAGAGCGCATCGAGTGCGCGCGCGGTGCGTGCGTGGCGTCTCAGGACCGACGAGCGCTGGCGGACATGCGAACGCGCGCGCTGCTCTTTTACGGCACCGACTTCCGTGCGTCAGACGCGCCGCTCCCGCGCCTGGCGCACCAAAGTTGGGCGCTGCTGCACGAGGAGTCGCCCCTCAACAACTTCTTGCTTAGCCATGGCCCTGGCATCCGACTCTTCAACCTTACTGCCACTTTCAGCCGCCACTCTGACTACCCGCTGCCCCTGCAGTGGCTGCCCGGGATCGCTTATCTGCGCCGCGCGGCACTTCCGCTAGAGGAGCGCCGGGAGTGGCGCCGCCGTGGCTACGCGCCGCTGCTCTACCTGCAGTCCCACTGCGACGTGCCTGCCGACCGCGACCGCTATGTGCGCGAGCTCATGCGCCACATCCGGGTGGGTGAGGGCGGCTGGGCGGGAAGGGGGCGTGTGGGGGAGCCCCGGACCTCCCCAGCCCGGGCCGCTGCGCGAACCCTTTTGATAGCTGTCTTCTGCCTTGCTCAGGTGGACTCATACGGGAAATGCCTGCAGAATCGGGAGCTGCCGACTGCGCGGTTACAGGACACATCCACCGCCACCACCGAAGATCCAGAACTCTTGACCTTCTTGTCCCGTTATAAGTTCCACTTGGCCCTTGAAAATGCCATCTGCAACGACTACATGACAGAGAAACTGTGGCGCCCCATGCACCTAGGTGCTGTGCCCGTGTACCGTGGCTCTCCCTCGGTGAGGGACTGGATGCCGAACAACCACTCCATCATCCTTATTGATGACTTCGAGTCCCCTCAGAAACTGGCCGAGTTTATTGACTTTCTGGACAAGAACGACGAGGAATATATTAAGTACCTGGCGTACAAGCAACCCGGCGGCATCACCAACCAGTTCCTTCTGGACAACCTGAAACAGCGTGAGTGGGGTGTGAATGACCCTGTACTTCCCAGCTACCTCAGTGGCTTCGAGTGTTTTGTCTGCGACCATGAACTGGCTCGGCTGGAGGCTGAGAAGGCCCATGCAGCCTCTCCCAATGACATCCCTGTGCCCGAACCTCGCATCGCACAGCCCTCACACATGGACTGCCCCGTGCCCGCGCCTGGCCTTGGCAAAGTGGAAGAGATTCCTGAGAATGACAGGTAGGGTTTGCTGGTGTTCTGTGCCAATGGCACTTTGCATTACTTGCTTACGTGGGCCAGGAAGTAGCCCTAGGTGCTGAAGAAAGTGTGAGAAAATTATGGCATGGACTGGCCCTGCTATCAGAATTCTGAGTATTTGGTAATAGGGCACACTGGAAAAGATGAGTAGAGGTGTAAAATATAACTCAAGGCAACATCCCCTGAAAATCAGCTCACATGGACAGTGTTTCCAAGTGTGGTTTAAGAGAAGCTTGAACTAGGACGGCGAGCCTGTGCAAGGAGATGATGAGGGAGAAAGGTCTGTAGATAAAATGTGGCAAGGCTATAGCCTAAATACCAGGCTGAAGAGTTCTGGACTTCCCTGAGAAATCAACTCAGCTACTGAGCACCCTCCACTTGGTAGGGTAGCTACAAAAGATACAGGCAAGAACTGTTGCTTTTGCTGTGGTGCTAGGGGAAAAACCCAGGTCCTCTTACATGCTAGGCAAGTGCTTTACTACTGAGCTACATTTCTGGTCTGAGATGACCATTGTATTTTATTTATTTATTTATTTATTTATTTATTTATTTATTTTGAGACAGGGTTTTGCTCTGTAGCCTAGGCTGGTACTGAACCCACTGCATAGCCTAGGCTGGCCTTGGACTCAGGGGAATTCTCCTGCCTCAGCCTCCCAAGTGCTGGGATTACAGGTGTGTGCCACCACACCCAGCTTTATGTAGTGCCAGTTAATAAAACTCAGGGCCTTGGGCTTGCAAGGCAAGCACTTTTAACTGCTGTGCCATTCCTCCAGGCCAAAGTGAGCATTTTAAAGCTTGTCTTTCTTTGTTTCTTTCTCTTTTGAAACAGGGTTTTGCTGTGTAGGACAGGCTGTAGTCTGGTCCTAAACCTGCTATGTAGCCCAGGCTGGCCTCAAACTTATGACAATCCTGCCTCATCCTGGGAGTACTGATATTTAGGGGCGTGTGACCGCACCTGTCTTATGTGATGCTGGGGAATCAAACCCAGGGCCTTGGCAAATGCTCTAACTGCTGTGCCATTCTTCCAGCCACTCTCCTGTTGCTTTTAAAACCCTCCTTACTGATTTCAAGCCTAACATGGCAGCCCACATCTGTAATCCTAACACTCTGGGAGGCTGAGCTAGGAAGACTGCAAATTTGAGCCCATCCTGAGCAACTTAGTGACTCAGCAATAATCTGCCTTAAAATAAAATATAAAGGGTCAGGGGCATAGCTTAATAATTAAAGTGTTTGCCTAGAAAGCACAGGGTCCTCAGTTCATTTCCTCAGCACCACCACGTAAGCTGGGCATGGTAGTGCATTGTCTGTAATTCCAGCAGGAGGCTGAAGCAGGAGGACTGCCATGAGTTCACAACCAGCCCGGACTGCAGAATTAGACCCTGTCTCAAAACACACACGCACACACACCCATGCATGCATGCAGACACGCGCACACACTTGCAGTTCAGGACCAGTCTGGACTACAGAGTGAGACCCTGTCTCTGTCTCTCTGTCTCTCTAACATACACACATGCAGTTCAAGACGAGCCTGGATTACAGAATAAGACCCTGTCTCAACACATGCACACACACAGGCACACATGCATTCACTGTGACAGCTGTAGGTTCCATCCTCTGTCCCAAAAGAAAAAGAAAAGCTTCCTTGATTTGTATGATAAATTATGTTCATCATAAACAAATTGAAAGAATGCTTTCAAAAGATTAATAATTAATGGTGGGCAGAGTGATTGGAAAGGAAGTCAGCTTCTGTAATGGCGCTGGTAAATGAGTTCTGTGTGGGAAGATGCTGAGCCAATTACAGCGAGCCACACCTGTTGAGGGACCCTGGTGAAGTTAAGAACTGGAGGCTGGTAGAATAGCTTGCAGAGGCTGATTTGGACAGTGGGTGGCAGCATAGGGCAGTTCATATACTCTGCAGGCACAGTTTGGTCCTAATGTGCTTCTCCAAATAACTTGTACCTAGGTTAGCCCAAATGTAATATTAAGATTTATGTATTTACTAGAGGAAAAGCGTAAAACAATGTAGAAGATTAAGAAAATAAACATTTATACCTGGGCATATGCCTGTAATCCCAGTTACTTTTTTTTGATGGTATTGGTAATTGCTAGGAACCTTCACACTGAGCTACATCCCTAGTCCATTTTTATTTTATTTTGAGATAACATCTCACTAAAATGCTAAATTGCCCAAGCTGGGCTCGAACTTGTGATCCTCTTCCATCGGCCTTCCCGAGTGCTGGGATTATAGGCCTGTGCCACTGGGTCTGGCTCAAGTTGTGCGAGAGGCTGAGGCAAGTTTGAGTAGAGCCTGCGCAATTTATTGAGACTGTGCCTCAAAACAAAAATGTTTAAAAGGGCTGGGGGCTGGGCCTGGTGGTGTATCCCTATAATCCCATCACTCTGGGAGGTCAAGGCAGGAGGATTCTGAGTTTGAGCCCAGCTGGGCAACTTAATGATTCAGCAAGACTCTGTCTTAAAACCCCAAAATATGTCTGGGGATATAATTGAGTGGTTAGAGTGTTTGCCTAGAAAGTGACAAGGCCTGGGTTTGATTCCCCAGCACCATATAAGGTAGATGTGGTGGTGCACACCTGTAATTCCATACTCACGAGGCTGAGGCAGGAGGATTGCTGTGTGCTTAAGGCCATCCTGGGCTACATAGTTCAGGACCAACCTGGAATACAGTGTGAAGTTGTGCCTCCAAAAATGAATAATAATAATAATCCAAAATAAATAGGCTGGGTATATAGTTCACTTTTAGAGCACCAGCCTAGCACACGTGCAGCTCTGCGTTCAGTTCTCAGTAACAGGAAAAAGTGAACATCTAAAGACTTTTACTTACTCTTGTTTTCCTTGGGAAAACTATTTCTGTAGTCTGGTCCCCGCTATGACTACTTCCAACTTCTCTCCATGTTTGGGAACCAGGAGCCAGATAGTCAGGAATTTTAACTCACTAGGTAGGCTCTGTGATAGCTTGTTTGTGGTTTACTTCCTGTCAGTAGGGTTGGTATACATTTACTTCACTTAACTCTGGTTTCTCTTCAGATCATGTACATCTTTCCCCTTTGCATTTACTTCACATTTCTTTCCCCTCACAACCATTTGTCCTAGCTAGAGACCTTGTGCTGCTTACAGTTCTTTTGTCCCACTCATAGAAAAGCAGGACTTCTCACTGTGCTGTGGTTCCATAATCCACATCCCCGTTTTGTTTTTTCAGCTGGAAGAAGATGTGGCTGCAAGATTACTGGCAAAGTCTGGACCAGGGAGAAGCACTGACTGCCATGATCCACAACAACGAAACACAGCAGAGTAAATTCTGGGATTACCTACATGAGTGCTTCATGAAAAGGAATCAGAACCTGTAACTGCTCTTGCAAGAGCCTTTTTTTTTTTTTTTTTGAG
The DNA here is from genome assembly GCA_004027205.1 of Ctenodactylus gundi. Lineage (NCBI taxonomy): Eukaryota > Metazoa > Chordata > Mammalia > Rodentia > Ctenodactylidae > Ctenodactylus > Ctenodactylus gundi. The sequence continues at coordinate 55,237 of PVKB01000071.1, read as the reverse complement.
ACAGGGTCTTACTCTGTAGCCCAGGCTGGTCCTGAACTCACTATGGAGCCCAGGCTGGCCTTGGACTCATGGCAGTCTTCCTGCATCAGCCTCTGAGTGCTGGGATTATAGGTGTGCACAACCACACCCAGCTTATGTGGTCCTAGGGAATTGAACTCGGCTACTTGGCACTTGTCTCAAGCACTTTAATCGCTGAGCCATTCCTCCAGTCCCAATAGCCTTTAACTTGGAAGACTGAAGATTTTACCCTACCATAGCACATAAGAAGAATCCAATACACAAGCCTTTAATAAACATTAGCTTATCATGGATGGGTCCAGTTACATCCACTAATATTTGAATGGTGTGTGTGGCTAAGGTTGCAGCCTGTGGTAGTGGAGTTTCTCCAGAAGAAATGGAAACATCTACTTTTTGGTTCAGTGAGTAACAGAAGCCTGCAACACCCATTTGACTCAAGGTGCTTGCCCAACAAAAAAGAAATTTTTTTGACAGTACTAGAGATTGAACCCAAGGCCTTCACACAAAACTATAACCCCAACTCATGTTTTTTTTTAAATTTTATTTTTTTTTTATTTTTATTTTTATTTTTTTGCTTTTGCTACGTTGTTGAGGCTGGGCTCTAATTTGGGATGTTCCTGCCTCAGCCTCCCAGAGTGCTGGGATTATAGGCCTACATCACTGGTTCCAACTCCAACAAAAATTGAGAAGCTGCTCAGTTCTGTAACTGTTTCATTCTTTTAGTTGTGAGGGAAGGATGGGTCAGGTTATGACTTAGAACTGTTAAATTCTCCAAACCTTCTGTTACTTGTTTCTTTCCCCAATAATCTCTTTATCTCTTACTTTATAAACTGTTACATTAGTGGAGAAGCAAAACCTCTGGTGTGTTTTATTTATTTTTGAAATGAAGTCTCATTATGTCACCCAAGCTGGCCTCCAAGTTCTGAGTTAAGTAATTCTCTTATCTCGCCTACGAGTGGCTGACACTATAGATACATACCCTGCATTTGGCTTATGGTATTGTATCATTGCCTTTTGTGTCAAAGTTTTTATTTTAAATGGCTTTTTCTTTCTGGTTTTAAGCCCTTTTTCGGTTTCAGATGGAGATACACAAACCTTGCTGGCATTCTTACTGCTAGTTTACTTATTTAGAACATATGTGGGATTCCAACGGAGTAAGTTCAGTAGCTAACATACGCCATGTCTGCTTAACATATTGCCCTGTTTTATTTTAGGTCAAAGATGGAAACTAAGGCTGGAAATAATGGCAGGAAAAGTTGATGAATAGTTCAACTTCAATATATTACTGATATTTTCCCTTACAACTTTATAGTACTAAGACTTGTTCTGTGTGACAGAGACAGACACTGGGGACCGAGTCCAGATACTTAACATGGATCTATATCCCCAACCTTTTCTTCTAATTTTGTGATAGTGTTTTTGCTATGTCACTAAGTTGCCCAGGCTGGGCTGGAACTTGTAGTTTTCCTACAAGTTCCAGAGTCCTAGGATTATATGCCTGTACCATTATACCTAGTTTAAGACTTGTGGGTTTTGTTTTGTTTGCAGTACCAAGCCTGGTGACACAGGTCTGTAATCCTAGTACTGTTTAATCCCTAGTACGATTAAACTCAGAGTCTCCACACTGAGGTATGACCCAGCCCACTTTTATTTTGAAACAGGGTCTTGCTAAACTGCTAAGTTGCACAGGCTTGAATTTGCCATTCTCCTGCCTCAGGCTTAAATAGTACTAGGATTATATAGGCCTGTACCACTGGACATGGAGAGTCTTAACTATTAATGGAGCCCAAAGCCCTAAATTCAGAGATGAGGAGGCAGGGTAAGGAATTTAAGCCTCCACAAGTGACTGGCCAAGTAAAAATCTTAGTCAGATCTGGATGTAGGGGCTGGAGGAATGGCACAGTGGTTAAATCACTTGCCTAGCACGTACAAAGCCCTGAATTCGATTGTCTAGCACCACCTAGCGCCGGGCGTAGTGGTGCCTGCCTGCAATCCCAGCACTCGGGAAACTGAGGTAGGAGGACTGCCATGAGTACGAGGCTAGCCTGGGAAGATGAGATGCAGCCAAACCCTCCTTATTGCTCTGGTCTGAACATCCAGTTTAACGAATATGATCTTGAGGTTTTCTGGGATAGTAAAACAAGAAAGGTACATTGGACATTAGAGCTAATCTAGTTGTTTGGTATTAATGAATTGTAACTGGTCAAGTTCCACAGCTTTTTATTTATTTGACTGTGACTGTAAATTTATATGTCAGTATACCCTTTATATAGAAAGATACACATATTAGATGCTTCAGCAACTAAGATTTGTGTTTAATATTGTGACATCTAAGGATGTGAACAAGAAAAGCTATGGCTTAGGTTAAATTTCATTTCCAAGGTTATTTTTTTTCATATCATTTCATTAAAGAATTTTTTTTTTTGTGGTGCTGGGGACTGACCCCTGGGCCTTATGCATGTTAAGCATGTTTTCTGAGCCATAACTTTAGCCCGAGTTTATTCTTCAAAGATGTGCTTCATAATAGCATGAAAGGTTTGCTTTTAACCTGTTTTGTCATTTTTTGTGAAGGAAATACTTTATTGGTAAACGTATAGAAGGGGAAAGAAGGATAAAGCTTCTGCTAGTTAGAGGGAGAACTAGAAATGTGGGTTGCCCCCTGTTTTGTCTCTTGTAGAATAAGAGAGAACCAGACAGGAGGCACAGGTCTGTAATCCCAGCACTTTGGGAGGTTTAGGTAGAAAGATCGCAAGTTGGAGCTCAGCCTGGCAACTTAACAACTTAGCAAGACCTCGTCTCAAACAGCAATAAAAAAGGGACTGGGATGTAGCTCAGAGTGAAGGCCCTGTATTCAGTACCCAATATTGCATGTGCACATTCTCTCTCTCTCTCTCTCTCTCTCTCTCTCTCTCTCTCTCTCTCTCTCTCTCTCTATATATATATATATATATATATATATATATATATATATATATATTTGTGCCAGGTATGATGTCATAAGCCTGTAAACCCAGCTACTCAGGAGGCTAAAGCAGGAGGATTGCTGGGAAATCCAGCCTGGGCAACATAGAAAGACTTTGAAAGAAAAAAGGGGGTAGCTTAGTGATACGGTGCTTGCTAGCATATCTGAGGCCTTGGGTTCAATCTCCAGTACTGAAGAAAAGTTAAAATCTGATATAGTTCACATCCACAAAAGAAATCAAAAACATAGGAGGCTAGAAGAATACTACAGAGGTTTGGCCCTGGATTCAATTCCCTGCCACCACATAAGCCTGGTATGGTGGTGCATACCTGTAATCCCAGCACTAAGGAGGCTAAGGCAGGAGAGTTGCCATGAGTTTAAGGACAGACTGGACTACATAATAAGTTCAGGACCAGCCTGGATTACATAGTGAGACCCTGTCTGGAAAAAAAATTCAGCCATCGGACTCTGATTTCTAAGCTTGCAATCTGTTTCAATGCAGATGGCAATACTTGGTGCAAATATATATTGCACAAGTACAAACCTAGGTTAGGACTCTCATATCATTATGTGCAATAAAAAAGGGTAAGAAGCTGTGCATGGTGGTGCACGCCTTTAATCCCAGCACTCAGGAGGCAAGAGGATTTCTTGAGTTTAAGGCCAGCCTGGGCTACATAGTGATTTCAGGACCAGCCTAGACTACAGAGCGAGACCCTGCCTCAAAAAATAAAAAAGATGGTTATGCAAGCTGCAGAATCTTTATCAACTACACCAGCTCACATTCGCGTTCCTTCAGTACTTTTACATACCAAGCTGACCACCTATTATGAAAGGTGGTTGGTGGAGATGAAGGCCTTTTTTGTGCTTAATGATTCCCAGATTTTTACCTTTATTCGTATCACCATGTGCGTATTCACCAAAGAGCAGAGTAGGGGGCTGGAGGAATAGTTCAGGGGTTAAAGCACTTGCCTAGCAATCTCAAGACCCTGGATACAATTCCCCAGCACCTCATAAGCCAGTGTGGTGGCACATGCCTGTAATCCCAGCACTTGGGAGGCTGAGGTGGGAGGACTGCTGTGTGTTTAAGGCCAGCCTGGGCTACACAGTGAGTTCAGGAACAGCCTGGACTACAGAGCGAGACCCTGTCTCAAAAAAAAAAAAAAAGTAGGTGCTACATTTCCATTTGGGCAAGAATAGCCACGTGGTATTTACCAACTACAGCTTCACTTTCCCTACAGAGAATGCAAGCAATGTAAATTTTCTCTGGTCCTACTTCACAAACAGCAGCAGCATGCTCATTGCAGGATGCAGTTACTGGTGGTATAAGTGTCTTATGGAATCTGTTTTATTTACGCTCCTAGAGTATGGCGGCAGCACACAGGACTGATGTCTATATTATTACAAGTATTGCTATTTTAAATTATCTCAGGTTTCATTTTTTTAAAAAAATCAACGGCTTCATAAGTAGTGTATTTTGCTTAGTTATTTGGGGTGGCATGATAAAATGGAAAGTTACAAAATTACAAATCATGTGAGAAGTCAGAAATAAAATAAATGAGCTTAGCCAGCCCAGTGGCCTAGGCCTATAATCTTAGCACTCTGGGAGGCTGAGTCAAGAGAAATTTCAAGTTTGAGCCCAACCTGGTTAATTTAACAAGACCCTGTCTGAAAATGAAAAAGGGATGGGAAAGTAGATAAGTGGGAAGGGCCTGGGATCAATCCCCACTACTGAAATAAACAAACAAACAAGCAAGCAAGCTCCTGGGCATCTTCTCCAAAGAGTTAAAGTCACCATATAAGAGTGATATAAGCATATTCATGGTTATAGCAACATAATTTATAACAGCCAAATCTTAGAAAAAACCATTATGTCCAGCAATAGTGGAACGAATAAAGAAGATGTATATACACGCAATGGAGTACTGCTCTACTGTAAAGACAAATTCAAGGGCCTGGAGGAATGGCGCAGTGGTAAAAATGCTTACCTTGCAAGCGCAAGGTCCTGATTCGATTCCCCAGCACCATATAAACTGGTCATGGTGGTGCATGTCTGTAATCTTACCACACTGGAGAGTCCACGGGCAGCCTGGGGCTACAGAGCAAGACCCTGTCTCTAAAAAAAAAAAAAAAAAAAAAAAAAAAAAACGAATTCAAGTCATTTGTAGTAAAATGGATGCACCTTGAGACCTTTACATTTAGCAAGATGAATCAGACACAAAGGGTTAAATATCATGTCTCTTGAGAAAACCAAACCATCAAAAAAGTAAAAGTTGGAAAAAAGACTGTGGAGAAGGAAAGGGGATGGGAGGGTTGAGGTGATGGGAAGGGGAAAGGAATGTGATAGGTAAATTTTCAAAAATACAGGCTACGAAAAAAATAAAAGATAAGGGACTAGAGGAATAGCTAAGCGGTTAAACCGCTCGCTAGGCAAGTGCTAAGTGTACGTTCAATTCCCCAGTGTCACATAACGTGGGCGTGGCAGCACATGCCTGTAATCCCAGCACTTGGGAGGCTGAGGCAGGTGGATTGTCCAGAGTCCAAGGCCAGCCTGAGTTACACAGTGAGTTCAGAACCAGCCTGGGCTACAGAGTGACACCCTGTCTCAAAAAAAAAAAAAGTTTTGTTTCTCACGTCAAACAGCTCCTGTGCAACGTGGGTTAAGGAGTTTGAGGGAGGCTCATCTTAGGCACGTGGCAGAAACAGAACTATCACGCTCACGTAGTCTTAAAAAAACACTTTCCCAGTCTAACATCTCAAAGATTCATCCTCGGTCCCGCCCCCATCTTTTACTCTTGTCCCTGACAATCACTCTAGGGTAGGAATGAATGTCCGTCAGCTCATGCGGCCTCTTCCTGGAAGTACACGCCCGCTCTGCCCGCGGACAGGAAGCGGCCCCGGTCAGTACCAGCCCACGAGCCAGAGAGTCGGCGGACCTGCTGACAGGCGAGGCCTTGCCAACGTCCACATCCCGCGACACCGGAGCCGGGCGTCCGGGGAGCTGAGAGCTCCACTCCGCTTCTTGTCAAGTTCGCAGGGGTTACGCGAGGTCACGCAGGGTCACGTGCAGCGTCCGCAGTGCCTGCCGGGAGCGTAGTTCAAAATGGCGACGCCCAGCCTGAGGGGTCGCCTGGCGCGGTTTGGCAACCCGCGGAAGCCTATCCTGAAGCCCAACAAGCCCCTCATCCTCGCTGACCGTGTCGGGGAGCGGCGCCGGGAGAAGGGCGGTGAGCCGGCGGGGGGACCTCGGCGCGGAAAGGCACGGGAATCCGGATGGGGCAGGAGGGCGGGCACGTGAGGCGTCCTGGTGGTTGAGGGTCCCCCGCTTCTTCCGCTCCAGAGGCAACCTGTATCACGGAGATGTCGGTGATGATGGCTTGCTGGAAGCTGAACGAATTCCGTGATGAGGCGTGCGGAAAAGAGATCAAAGACTTTTTCGATTGTGCTGCAAGGGCTCAGGTGACAGCTTCTGTGTGCCTTAATCGGAATAGTGGGGTACAGGTTAGGGCTTTTCCGGGGTGAAGGGTCAAGTTCTCGTTTGCTTAAGAGCAGCCTCACTCAATGTGAAGCGGGGGAAAGGAAAAGTTATGGTTTTGAAGGCTGTGTGATCTTTCGCGTTTCAGAACTTTACTATATTTAAAGCGAGGTTAATATTAATATCCACATTATATAGGAATGTATGAGTGCCTTTTTCCAAAAGCCTGTTTACATGTGGAAACTTCCAAGCAGTTATAGCAGTTTTAGCAGTTTTCTCAAGTGATGGAATTTAGCGAGGTTTGAGTATAAAAGGAGACTGAGTGATTGCATTGGGATAGAAATTTACTGGGATTTGTCGTTTTGTGTTTGTTTGAGACAGAGGCTTGCTGTGTAGCTTGGACTGACCTCGAACTCACAGCATTCCCTCTGCCTGGCTAATTTTTTTAAAGTGGTGCTGGGCCCGGGGCCTTGTGTGGGCAAGGGCAGGAACCACTGAGGTACCTACTACCCTACACCCCTTCAGTCCTATACTGGTTCTCTCTCTCACTCACTTTTTTTTTTTGGTTTACTTTATGAGACATGGTCTGGCTCTGTAGTCCAGGCTGGACTCCCTGTGAAGTCTTGAACACAACAGCAGTCTACCCTGCCTCAGCCCTAGTGCTGGGATTCTGCTTTATGTGGTGCAGGGTCAAGCGCTTTAACCACCGTGCCATTCCTCCAGCGCACTGGTTCATTCCTAACAAGACCTCTGCTTAGCTGGTAGATGGCCTTGAGAAATGAGCGTCATGTCTTAGTAAACCAGCCAGCAACCAACTTCTGTGTCTTTGTGTATTTGTGACAGCCATGCAAACCAAGGATTCCCATACACAACCACACACCCATAGCTTCTAGTTTTTAATTACAAGCAAGGTATTAAACATACTTCAATGTATTATTTCCATAAAATATTAAAAATAATTTTTATTTTTAGAATTATTTAGCTATTTTTTGAGAGAGGGTCTCTCTCTGTAGCTCAGGCTGGTCCTGAACTGTACTGTACAGCCCAGACTGGCCTTGGATTTACTGCAATCCTTCTGCCTCAGCCTCCCAACTACTGGGATTAAAAGTGTGCGCCACCATGCCCACATTAAGTGGTGCTGGGGAATTGAACTCAGGGACTTGTGCTTATTATCCTCCAGCCCCTAAAAATAAAAATTTTACGGCAGACATTTTTTCTGATTGTCATACAAAGTAGTGAATCGGAAAGTCACTGACAAATTTAAATTGCTGCTCACATAGACATTATTGTTTGAAATGAAATAAAGATAGTGAAGCTATTCAAGGAAAGGGTGGTTTCTAGCCTTGATTTAACTACGAGGTAGCACAGTAGCTTCAGATCATACAGTTATTTCTGGTTTCCAGCTCCTTTTTGTTGAAAAGGACTCATAGATCTTTCCAGGCAGGTTAGTATCTTGGTGTGCTTTGAAGCACTGTGAAAACTATGGGACTAGGTCATTGCAGACTTCATACACACTGTTTTCTGTTCTGTTTTCAGGCAGCCCGAAAAATGAAATCAATTCAGGAGACCATGGGGATGTTACCTCCTAAGAAGTTGAATAAATTGTTGCAGCGGTTTCCTAACAAACCTCATGTCAGCTGAAAATGGAGAAGCATTTTCAATGAAATGATTGAACTATCATTTATGAGAACTATGCAGAGGCATTTTAAGGACATTTGCACTACCATGCCCTCTTTTGAAGGGTAAAATAAGAAAAACTTATTTCCTGACTCTTTGCAGTCACGGTTTGCATGGACATTATTATGCTGTTTTGAAATAAAATTATCTGAAGAGAAATTGGGTTTTTGTTATGAACTTTTTCCTTTTCTTTCTCTTTCTTTTTATATTTCTTTTCTTTTCTTTTCTTTTTTTTTTTTTAGTGGTACTGGGGAAGAATCCAGGGTCTTCATATTGAGCTACATCCTCAGCCCTTTTCTTTTGAAGCAGGTTCTCAGTGAGGTGCTACATTGCCTGTGCCAGGCTCAAACTTGTGATCCTCCTGCCTTGGTCTCCCACAGTGCTGGAGTTATAGGCCTGTACCACCAGATCTGGTTCCTCCTTTCTTGAACCTTTTATTTTTTCCTACATCCTGAAATTTCTTTGCTTCCTAATTTGCCCTCATGTGGGCCAGTTATTTTTTCCTACATTTGAAATTCTTTGTACCCGCTAGTAATCCTGTCTTTGATGCGTTAAAGATGTTGAAGTTCCCATCATCTCTGTTTAGTGGCAGTAATTTTTGTATAGCTCTGCAGGGTGCTGTGTGAATAAAGTCATCAACAGTTTGTGTGTGTGTGTAGCAGGAAGGTCACAAATTCAAGCCCAGACTGGGCAATTGAACAAGACGCTGTCTCAGAGAAAGGACTGCAGGTGTAGTTTTGTTGCACAGGTTCAACATCCAGTACCACCAAAAAACAAGAAAAAGTCCAAATGACCTGACCACTATCAAAACCTCCCACCCCAGGCCTTCATACTGAGGTATATCTCCAGCCTATTTTTATTTTTGATTTTGAGACAGATTCTCACTAAGTGGCTAGGTTGCCCTGATTGGGCTTGAATTTGTGATGCTCCTGCCTCAGCCTCCTGGACTGCTGCTATTACAGGTGTGTACCATGTCATTTAGCTTGCAAATTTAAGTTTTTAGGAGGTGAAAGAAAAGCTTAGTGGCTAAAGCACTTCTCTAGCAAGCATAAGGGCCTGGGCTTCAGTTCCCCAGCACCACAGAAGCTGGGTGTGGTGGCACAAGCCCAAAATCTCAGCACTCAGGAGGCTGAGGCAGGAATATTGCCATGAGTTCAAGGCTATTGTGGGCTATGTAGTCAGGACTGGCCTGGACTACAGAGTGAAATCCTGCCTCAAAAAGGAAAAGAAAAGGCTTTTAGCTATAAGAAGCTCAGATTACAGGTGTGCACCGCTTTATCTGGCTGTGAACTTCAATGATGAAAATAATATATTTTTAACCACAGCTGAAATTTAACATTCCAATTAGAACTATAGGTAACAAATCACAGCAGTTCCAACAGTACTTGCATGAATAATACATGGGATTGAGTCCAGGGCCATAGGTATGCTAAGCAGGCACTCTACCACTGCACTGTCCCCCTCCCCCTAATCATGGTAGTTTCATACCCATAGAGTTCATTATAAATGAAGATAGCTGGATGCGGTGGCACAGGCCTGTAAGCCCAGCGAATCTGAAAATTTAGCAAGACAGTGACTCAAAAGGGGGCTGGAAATGTTAAGTTCTAAGTGAAGGCCCTGTGTTCAGACCCCAGTACTGCAAAAAAATAAACATTTCGGACTGGGGGTGTAGCTTAGTGGTTAGAACACTTGCTTAGCATGCACAAGGCCCTGCATTCAATTCTCTAGTATCATTTTTTTTTTTTTTTGAGACAATGTCTTGTTCTGTAGCCCAGGCTGGTCCTGAACTCATTATGTAAGCCAACCTGGCTTTGGACTGATGGTAATCCTCCTGCCTCAGCCTCCTGAGTGCTGGGATTACAGGGGTACACCACCATGCTCAGTTTATGTGGTGCTGAGGAACTGAACCCAGGACCTTGCTAGGTAGGCACTCTAACTGCTGTGCTATTCCTCCAGCCCATTTGTTTGTTTCATTTTGTTTTTGAGACAAGGTCTCACTAAGTTGCTAAATTGGGATCCTTCTGCCTCAGGCTCCTGCAGTTCTAGGTTTACAGGCCTGTGCCACCAGTTTTTTTTGTTTATTTTGAGACAGGGTCTCACTCTGTAGCTCAAGCTGGTCCTGATCTCACTATGGAGCCCAGGCTGGCCTTGGACTCATGGCAATCCTCCTGCCTCAGCCTCCTTAGTGCTGGGAACACATGCCACCACACTCGGTTTATGTGACGTTGGGGAATTGAACTCGGGTATATAGCACTTGACTTAGCACCTGCCTGCTAAACTGTTCCTCCAGACCCTATTTTATTTTTTATTATGCTGTGGATTGAATCCAGGGCCTCCTGCATGTTAAGCAATGATTTCACTGCCCCAGTTTAATCCTTTTTTCCCCCCCTCTCTTTAACGCACTATGTGGCTCAGACTAGCCTTGGACTCACAGTGGTCTTGCCTCAGCCTCCCAAGTGCTGGGATTACAGTCGTGCACCACCAAGCCCAGTTTACGTGGTACTGGGGAATCAAACCTAGGACCTTCAGCTTGCTAGGCAAGCGCTTTAACCGCTGAGCTAGTCCTCCAGCCCTTAAAATTTCTGTATTACTATATTTTTCTTTTGTGGTACTGAAAATTAAACCCAGGGTCTTCAACTGAGCTATATCCTCAGACATCTACGTCATTCTTTTATTTTGAGACAGGGCCTCTCTAAATTGCTAAATCACACAGGCTGGGCTGGAATTTGCGATACTCCCTCCTCAGTCTCCCAAAGATGGGATGTGTAGGTAGGTATATGTCACCACATCCGATTTGACTTTTATTCTGTGATTTATTATGATTTTTTTCTGTGTATTTAGAAATAATCTGGAAGGGAGTCATAGCCTTCACCAGTCTGCTAATGGGTCTATTAAGAAAAGGTTAAGAATTCCTAGATTCAAAGGCCGTACTGAGAAAAAGAACAACTATTTTCTTAAATCAAGTATCTTCCTAATGGTCACCCAGTCAAACTCTGGATTGCAAGATTCTAGACTACAATTCCCAGAGGGTGATGCGGCCCCGGAGGCCAGCCGGACTTAGGACAATAACTCCGCCGAATGGCTCGTGCGTCCCTACTCTTGGCAGGACACGATTCCCAACACGCACGGCGGCTGTTTATTACTTGGGGACATTACAAACAACCGAATTACTGCTGGAATCTATAGGCAATTCATGTACCTTCGAGGGTTGGCTTCCTTTATGATGTCTTAGGCTGGGCTTGAGATGGAAAGAAAGAAAAGCGGCAGGAAACTCAGCAATTAAACAAGCATGTCCCCTACACCCGCCCGTACTGGGCTCCGCTCTCAAGCTCGCGAGGGCGGAAGTGGTGGTGGCCGGCGCGGCCGGAAGTTCAGATCAGCTGATGGGGGAGGCGGCGCCGCAGCCGCCGAGAGGCCCTGGCAGTCCAGCGTTTCGTCCGGGCCCCGGTTCTTGGAGACTGGCCACAATCCCTGCTCATACCTCGCTGCTGGGCGAGCCCGGATCCCGTATCTCTCTCAGGCCCGAGATCCGCGCCCGGCACGGCCGCCCTGAGCGCCCCGGCTACCCCCGGCCCCGGCTCGCCCCTCAGGCCCCGGGCCTCCCCTCAGTCCCCGGCCGGCGGCCCAGGCCCCGGATCCGCGGGGGGGGACCCGGCCCCGGGGGGCGCGGGCCCCATGGAGCTGATGTTTGCGGAGTGGGAGGACGGGGAGCGCTTCTCGTTCGAAGATTCCGATCGCTTTGAGGAGGATTCCCTCTGTTCCTTCATCTCCGAGGCCGAGAGCCTTTGCCAGAACTGGCGGGGATGGCGCAAACAGTCAGCCGGGCCCAATTCCCCCACCGGCGGCGGTGGCGGAGGTGGCAGCGGTGGTACTAGAATGCGAGGTAAGGGTGAGCAGGGACTGTTGGGAGGGGGGCGGGCAGGCCCGGCTGTGGTCTTGCTCGGGAGCTTTCCCGGAGCGAGACCGGTCCCAAGCGTCGCTCAGACTTCAGGGCTCGCTTTCCGGGCGCTCCCTGGGCGGGTTGGCGCCTCACGCCTGCGTGTGTGTTCTACGTGCGTTGTGGCAGGGGACTCCTAGGTTGAACAGAAGGCTCATTTGTCGATCTTTTCTCTTAGAGGTGGAGCTGTGGGTCAGGAATTTGTTTTCAGATGGGAGTACTTCATTGGGTGCAGCCTTCGACGAAACTGAAAAGTAGACAGGAAACAATGTAGCTAGGGAGCGGATTGTGAAGAAATGATCCCTGAGGTGTCCCTCCGTTGCAAAGTGCATGAAAATCTTCCTGCTTTGGGATTTTCATCCCTGATCCCAGCAGCACTGAAAATGGATCCCATCTAGAGAAAGTGGAAGTGAACCGGTTTTGAGAGGTGATTCTATAGTTCAGGAGAGGTTTGCTTTTGACCATATTGAACGTATGTCAGAAGCTAACCCTGCAACCAGTGGACAGGAGCCTTCCATTTCTGTATCTGGGTAATCGTCTTTGAACTGCCCTCATAAAACACTTTTGTTGCTTTTTGAGGTGTATTTCTTTCATCCTTGCGTCCTTCAGTGAAATAAGTGATTAGTGCCTTGAAGAATTTTGCTTTTATTTTAGAAGGGATGGAAAGCAGAGTGAAAATAAGAGAAGCTCCACAGGCTAGGGACTCATCACATCCTGCCCCTGCCTTGCTCATGGTAGTTTTTGTCCTGGTCCTCTGTGGAAGTTGGCCTTCTTCAGCAGTAGAAGCGTTTAATTCTACTCAGGCCATTCCAAGGGTCCAGTTTTCCAAGCTTCTCTGCGGGCATTGCTGGTGCCCTTTTGGGACAGAGAGAAGTTTACATGTGTTCATTTTTAGGAAGAGTTGTCTTCCACCTCAGGTGTCCATTAAGCACATTTTTATTTACACTCACACACACATGCACACACAGGCTTGCACGCTGAGATTATAAGCTGTAGGTCTTCTGTGGTTTCCTCCCTTGTTTCATATTTGCATGTGTGGGTGGCCTTGGGGCTTAGCGCTCCCTCATTTTTGGGGAAGTAACTGAAGTCATAGTGATAGAAGGTTTTCAACATAGTATCTTCCTGGACAGATTAAAATCTGATAAATCATGTCATTTCCATCCCACTCCCTCCACTCACTCTACCTACCTTCAGTTGCTTACTTGTAAAATAAGGGGATTAACTTTTTTAGATTCTGTTATTTTCTGATCTGACTTCTAATCTGACTGGCCACTCAGTGAGATGTACAGTCTTTTGTGTTATCCCTGCTTTTTGATTAAGACAGTGTGGGAAACTTCAAGTGATAACTTCATACCATTCCAGGTGACTCAAAAAACAAGAGCCGCTGCCCTTGAAGTGACTGTCTCACTACCAGGGGTGGCAGGGTAGAGTCAGTTTTTGGGTGTGCCAGAGCCAGTGCAGCCTGTATTGCTTCTTGAAGTCCCTGTTTAACTCTTCTGTCCTCTTGTGTATCTTCCCTCCTTGCATGGGGCTGCAGTCATTAGAGCAAAAGGGGTAGTGAAAAGGCAGTTGGAGGTGAGAATGCCAGAGGAGAAACGGTGACAGGCAAATATGGATCTAAAGTGTTTAGGGTATGTGGAAAATTCGGCACCACACCTTGTGAATGAGTTACCTGCTAGAGTCCTGGAACGCCTGTCTGACCAGGAGTTCCCTGGAATCCCCCTAGTATCTTTTCTTCTGGGCCTGAGGTAGGGGGTCTGTGGGCTGGGACTTCCCTTTTGCCAGAAGGAGTTGTAAGGGTTAGAATGCCCTGACAAGGAGAGTCCCTTAGGTTTTCATCCTGGTGTCCCTGTAGTGAAGCTGGGACTTGGGATGTGACGGTAACATTGGTGCCAAGTCGCTGTGGTCCTTTTCATTTCCCATTCACCAACACCAACCTTTGCTTCCAAAGATGGACTGGTGATCCCATTGGTGGAACTGTCAGCAAAGCAGGTGGCATTTCACATCCCATTTGAAGTGGTGGAGAAAGTTTACCCTCCAGTGCCCGAGCAGCTCCAGCTCCGAATTGCTTTTTGGAGTTTCCCTGAGAATGAAGAGGATATTCGGTAAGGCTGAGGACTCTTGGTGGGGAGTGTGGTCTTTGTATCTCATACAGTCTTCTGGGCTTTCTGAAGAACAAAGAAGACACTATTTGGAGCTGTATGGAGAGGAGGATAAGGGGAGAAGGGTGTACCTGGGAGTTTCCTAAGAAGGAGGAAAGATGGGGTGAGAGTGCCTACGGCTCTCTCTGCATCTGGAAAGGTTATTTGCTGGGTTGTGGCCATCTTCTTTTCTCTCCCCACCTGCCCAGGCTGTATTCGTGCCTGGCCAATGGGAGTGCAGATGAGTTCCAGCGAGGGGATCAGCTGTTCCGCATGAGGGCTGTAAAGGACCCACTGCAGATAGGTAAGGGTGCCATCATGCACTTTGGTAGTTTTGCTACCTACTACCATCACCTGTGTTACGAAGTTGGCCTGGGTTGTCTGAATAACTGCAGGTCCAGGGTTAAGGGCAGAGATCCTGGTCTTGGCAACTGTCCCTCACCAGGCCTCTGTTTTTCTCCAGGGTTCCACCTGAGTGCTACAGTGGTGCCACCTCAGATGGTCCCTCCAAAAGGAGCCTACAATGTGGCTGTGATGTTTGACCGCTGCCGGGTCACTTCCTGTAGCTGTACCTGTGGGGCTGGGGCCAAGTGGTGCACCCACGTCGTGGCACTGTGTCTCTTCCGCATCCACAACGTGAGGCCCTCCAGGTTTATTTGTCCCCATCTTGTGTTTCATTCCCCCCCGTTCTCTGTTTCATGCTTGGCCACAGTGTAACTCCCCTTGCCTCTCCTCCTCTGCCTCTTCATCACCAGCTCTGCCTTCAGCAAGCCTGTTCTCAGGTGGTTCTGTTTCCCTGTGTCCCCTTCAGGCTTCTGCAGTCTGCCTACGTGCCCCAGTCTCCGAATCCTTGTCTCGGCTACAAAGGGACCAGTTGCAGAAGTTTGCCCAGTATCTCATCAGTGAGCTCCCTCAGCAGGTGCATGAGTGGCACGACCTGCCTTGCCTAGCTCCAGGGCTGCAAGGCAGCCTTCCAGGTCAGCTGTACTTCCTTGGGTCCACCTGTGCCTCATTCTCTGTGCTTTCGGCTCTTCCCTTTAGATCCTGCCCACAGCCCAGCGCCTCCTGGATGAACTCCTCTCCTCCCAATCAACAGCTATCAATACCGTGTGTGGAGCCCCAGGTGAGTGTGATGAGGAAGAAAGTGTCTGGTGCAGCGCTCCTCTTGCTAATGGTTTGCCCCAGTTAAGCAAATCTAAGCTCCTGTCAATGGGCAATTGCTTGTCATCCCCAGATCCCACAGCAGGGCCCTCAGCCTCTGACCAGAGCACTTGGTATTTGGACGAGTCGACACTCACTGACAACATCAAGAAGACGCTGCACAAGTTCTGTGGCCCCTCACCTGTGGTCTTCAGGTAAATTGGACCTCTGTATACCAAGTAGGTAGGAGATGGGGATCGTCC
This sequence comes from Ctenodactylus gundi, assembly GCA_004027205.1. Lineage (NCBI taxonomy): Eukaryota > Metazoa > Chordata > Mammalia > Rodentia > Ctenodactylidae > Ctenodactylus > Ctenodactylus gundi. The sequence continues at coordinate 39,627 of PVKB01000071.1, read as the reverse complement.
CTCTGGTCACTTACGGATCCTTTGTTCTATTAATGCTCGTGCCCCCCACCTCTTCCTTTGACCGCAGTACCTGGCACACAGGTGTCACTCACACCAGTGGGTGGTGGTGGTCTTATGAAGCTACGGAGTGGGATGTTCTCATTTAGGTAGAGCAGGAGTCATTATTCTTCATCTGACAGATCAAGAAATTGAAGCAGAGAGGGATTTAGAATGCTGTTATGGCACCCTCTTGCCCTCTACTCCGCACTTGGGGCAGAGCCCCCTTTTGGTCAAAGCCCTGTTGTGCTTCCACCCACCTTATTCAGCCACATCTTAGTCACGGTCTTCTGCTGTTCCCCTTTTACAGTGATGTGAACTCCATGTATCTGTCTTCTACGGAGCCTCCGGCTGCGGCTGAATGGGCGTGTCTGCTGCGTCCTCTTAGAGGCCGCGAGCCAGAAGGTGTGTGGAACCTGCTTAGCATTGTGCGGGAGATGTTCAAGCGGAGGGATAGCAATGCTGCCCCCCTGCTAGAAATCCTCACAGACCAGTGCCTCACCTACGAACAGGTAACCTGCTCCCCAGTGTCAAGACGCTCTATGTGGTCTCTTCTTTCTCCTTCAGCCTCTTTTTACTTTCTTCCTTTTTCTGTTTCTTTCTGCAGTAATGGGGATAGAACCCGGGGCCTCATACTGATCTACATTCCTTGCCTTTTCTTTTTTTCTAATTTTAATTTTGACAGGGTGGAGGGCTCTCAGGTGTTGCTAATTTGCTTCAGCTAGGCTTGAACTTGTAATTCTCCTGCTTCTGCCTCTCAGAGTTCTGGCATTAGAGGCGTGTTCCACTGCACCTGGCTCATTCTCTTTGTGACGGGGCACTGGGGAGGGTTCCTCTGACTTTCTGGGCTGTCTGGCTCTTCTCACAAGCTTCTTTGTGTCCAGATAACAGGTTGGTGGTACAGCGTGCGCACCTCAGCCTCACACAGCAGTGCCAGTGGGCACACAGGCCGTAGCAATGGGCAGTCAGAGGTAGCCGCCCATGCGTGTGCTAGCATGTGTGATGAGATGGTCACACTGTGGAGGTTGGCTGTGCTAGACCCTGCCCTCAGTCCCCAGCGGTGAGTGTTATCCCAGGCTCACCACAGCCCTGCCTGAGCCTTCTCCTTGTACACGGGAATGTATTTTCATTCTTACCCAAGGGAAGTGAGCACTCAGGTGGCTGGAATTTATTAGTCCCTTTTCTGAGAGGCTTTCTGCCTTCTGTCCCCTAAGTGGCCCTCACTTTCTGAAATTCCTGAGTACGGCACTGGTATACAGAGCTGGCCCAGGAAGTGCTTCCCTCTGTGTGCTTTCCCTGTGCCCTCCTTTTCCTATGGTGCAACCTCCTGTGTCGAACTCCCAACAGCCTCCTGTCCTTTATGTCCACAGCCGCCGAGAACTGTGTGCACAACTGCGCCAGTGGCAGCTGAAGGTGATTGAGAATGTAAAGCGAGGACAGCACAAGAAGACCTTGGAGAGGCTGTTTCCTGGCTTCCGGCCAGCGGTGGAAGCCTGCTACTTCAACTGGGAAGAGGCCTACCCTCTTCCTGGTGTCACCTACAGCGGCAGTGACCGAAAGCTGGCCCTGTGTTGGGCCCGGGCCCTGCCTTCCCGGCCAGGAGCTTCCCGCTCCGGGGGTCTGGAGGAATCCCGGGACCACCGGCCCCGACCTCTTCCCACTGAGCCAGCTGTGCGGCCCAAGGAACCTGGGGCCAAGCGCAAAGGATTGGGTGAGGGGTTGGCCTCATCGCAGCGGGGTCCCCGCCGCCTCTCGGCTGAAGTGGGAGATAAGGCTCCACATAAGATGGGTCCAGGTGGGGGCAAAGCCAAGGCACTGGGTGGAGCTGGCAGTGGGGGCAAAGGCTCAGCAGGCAGTGGGAGCAAGCGACGGCTAAGCAGTGAAGACAGTTCTCTGGAGCCTGATCTGGCAGAGATGAGCCTGGATGACAGCAGCCTGGCCCTGGGGGCAGAGGCCAGCACCTTTGGTGGATTCCCTGAGAGCCCTCCACCCTGCCCTCCCCCTGGTGGCTCTCGAGGCCCTTCTGCCTTCCTTCCTGAGCCCCCAGACACTTATGAGGAAGACGGGGGCGTGTACTTCTCAGAAGGGCCTGAGCTTTCCACAGCCTCTGCTGGCCCCCCCAGCCTACTGCCTGGGGAGGTCTGTACCCGGGATGACCTCCCTTCTGCAGATGAGAGTGGCAATGGGCTCCCCAAAGCCAAAGAGGCAGTCCCTGCAGTTGGAGAGGAGGATGATGACTACCAGGCATATTACCTGAACGCCCAGGACGGGACTGGGGGCGAGGAGGAGAAGGCCGAGGGCGGGGCTGGGGAGGAGCACGACCTGTTCGCCGGACTGAAGCCGCTGGAGCAGGAGAGCCGCATGGAGGTGAGACAACTCTGCAGGGATGGATGGAGGAAGGATCTGGGCACTCTGGCCATTGCTGGGCAGGGCTGTCTAGCTGTAACTGGAAGTGTCAGGACCATTAGCCTGACACTAGGGTCCCGTAGTAGGCTCCAAACTGGCCTTCCCATTTCTAGTCCATTCTCTTCCACTGCTCACACATTGATTTTCCCCTGAATTGTCTGATTGTCACTGCTGCTTAAAAACTCTTCAGTGGTTTCCCCTTTGCCCTCAGGGTAGAAGCCAAGGTCTTCATGACTTAGGAAGCCCTACTTGGCCTCGTCTTTTCCAGCTTCCCTGGCTCTGTCCTTCATCCTCCATGTAGCCACCCACTTAGGAACCTTCCACACTCCTCACCTGCACGCTTCCGTCCACGTTCACCTTTCTTTCTGCAGTGTTCTCCCCTTTCTTTGCCTGGTTAGCTCCTGTTCCCTCTTCAGGTCTCAAAGATTCTTTTTTTTTTTTTTTTTTTGAGACAAGATCTCAGTCTGTGATCCAGGCTGGTCCTGAACTCACTTTGGAGCCCAGGCTGGCCTTGAACTCAAGGCAATCCTCCTGTCTCAACCTCCTGAGTGCTAGGATTACAGGCGTGCGCCACCATGCGCAGCTTATGTGGTGCTGGGGAATCAAACTAGGGTACTTAGCACTTGCTGGGCAAGCGATTTAACCGCTGAGCCATTCCTCTAGCCCCGGTCTCAAAGATTTTAAAGACCACATTTTCCAGGAAATCTACCCTCATCCCATTTCTCTGCTCCAAGGTCCAGTGAGCCATCGTACCTCCCTTCCCTCTACCTAGGGCCAGGACAGAGCCCAACATACAGTGAGCATTCAAGAAGAATGCATTTCATGAGTGAGCGTTATGTCCTGCATCTGCAAGTTGGAGTTGCACCCCATCTGGTCCTGTCTCTGCTCTCTAGGTATTATTTGCCTGTGCTGAGGCCCTGCATGCTCACGGCTATAGCAGTGAGGCCTCTCGCCTCACTGTGGAACTTGCCCAGGACCTGTTAGCCAACCCACCTGACCTCAAGGTAGAGCCGCCCCCTGCCAAGGTGAGAGCCTCCCTTCCTCTGCCTACTATGCCACACTTATACCTAACTTGCTTCTGTGCCCTACTTCAAGTGAGAGCCTCTCTCTACTGTCACCTGGGGGATCAGACTCATCTGCTTACTTCCTGTGCTCCCCTCTGTAGGGAAAGAAGAACAAGGTATCCACAAGCCGTCAGACCTGGGTGGCTACTAACACCCTCACCAAGGCGGCCTTTCTGCTGACGGTGCTAAGTGAGCGCCCAGAACACCACAATCTGGCCTTCCAAGTTGGCATGTTTGCCTTGGAGCTGCAGCGGCCCCCGGCTTCTACCAAGGCCTTGGAGGTCAGGGTTCTACCTTAGCCTTGCATTGTGCTTTCTGTTGAGCTATAGGAGGTCTGAGCTCCTTCTTATGCCCTCAGGTGAAGCTTGCATACCAGGAGTCTGAGGTGGCCACCCTGCTCAAGAAAATTCCTCTGGGTCCCAGTGAGATGAGTACTATGCGGTGCCGGGCAGAGGAACTTCGGGAGGGGACGCTTTGTGATTATCGCCCAGTGTTGCCTCTCACGTTGGCCAGGTTCATCTTTGACGTTCTATGTGCTCCAGGTATGATGCCTACTCTACAGTGAGTGGGGAACTGGGGGAGGGTAGCTTTCTCTAAGGAAAACCCAAGAGTCCCAAAGCTTTGAATTGCCTTTAGGACCCCTCTGGCAGCTTCTGCGTAGGTCGGGGTGATGAAAGTATTGGGTTCCTTTCCATTCTTTCCTGTGGTATTTTTGTGTGCCTAACTTACTTAAATTTTATCCAGTGGTCTCTCCCACGGGTTCCCGGCCCCCAAGTCGTAACTGGAACAATGAGATGCCTGGGGATGAGGAGCTGGGATTTGAAGCAGCAGTTGCTGCCTTGGGTGAGTCTGTCAGTGTCTTGAGCTGTGTCCATGAGCTAAGTCTGGTGTAGGCCTTGAGGGACATGAGACCTGGGTCCTGTTCCTGAAGAGCTGTGTGGTAACAGGAAAGTCAGGTTAACGCGTGTGAGTTAATTTGTATCTGTGGGATGTCAGGAATTCAAGGGAAGAAAAATGTGCTATGGATGGTGGATGTTCTAAGATAAGCAACACAAAAGTGGAGGGTGAGGCCTCATGGAGGTGACAGAATATGGAATGTGGGTTAAAAGAGTAGGAGGTGTGGCTGGAGGAATGGCACAGCCATTAAAGTGCTTGCCTTGCAAGTGAAAGGCCCTGAATTTGATTCCACAGCACCACATAGAGTTGAGTTTGGTGGTGCATGCCTGTAATCCCAGCACTCAGCAGGCAAAGGCAAGAGGACTGCCATTGAGTCCACTGCCAGCCTGGGCTACAGAGCGAGATCCTGTCTTAAAAAAGAAAGGAAGAAAGAAAAAAGACTAGTAAGTGCCAGATATAGGAGACCATGCGTGAAGACTCAGCCTCAGCCAGGCATAGTGGTACCCTTGTCTTCCAGGTTACTTAAGAGGTTGAGGCAGGAAGATCATTTGAGCCCAGAAGTTAAAGGCCTGCCTGGGCAACATAGATTCTTTCTCAAACCACCCAACCAAAAAATAGCTATTTGCAGTTAAATTTTCATGAGAGGAAGGAGCCCAACGTCCTTCAAGTATTAGTGCATGCTGGATACATAGAACAGACCAGGTTATAAAGGTCTTGAGAAGCAGACAAGAGCATGGGCTGGATAAGGTAGACAATGGTAGCCATGCTGGAGGCATAGACCTATAATTTCCAGCACTCTGGGAAGCTGAAGCAGACCACATATTCAAGCCTAGCTTGGGCAAGTTAGTAACTTAACAAGACCCTGTTTCAAAAAAAAAAAAAAAAGAAAGAAAAAGGGAAGGACAGGCCTGTGATGTGGATCAGCATGAAGACCCTGGGCTGAATCCCCAGTACCACTAAATACATAGATACATACATACATATGATGGGGACCTTCTGTAGGTAAAGTGTTTTGGGCTCACTGGGGAGCCCTGGCCTGTTTGCCTTTGCTGTCTTGAGAGTTATGGCCATTCTTAATCCCCATGAGGCCTTTCTCGCAGGCATGAAGACAACAGTGAGTGAGGCAGAACATCCCCTCCTATGTGAAGGCACACGTCGGGAGAAGGGTGAACTGGCGTTAATGCTTATGATCACGTACAAGGACGACCAGGCCAAGCTCAAGAAGGTAAGAGTCTAAGATACTGGGCTTTTGACTGGCAGAGAGTGAGCAAATATTACTCCCTTTCTTAGGAGTCTCAGTACAATGAGAAAAGTAATTGTTCTGCCCATAGCAGGTAAGTAGGGAATCTGGGAGACTTCTCATAAAGAACAAGAGACCAATGGTTCTTATAGGTGTGCTTGGGCATGAGGTGGAAGAAGAGAAGCAGAGAGCATAAAGTCATTCATTCATTTATTTCAATATTTATTGAATATCAGTATATTCAGTCCTGAGGTAAGTGTTGCAGAGACATGTAAGCTGGGAGGTCGTCCTGTAGTAATAAATGGGGAAGGCTTCCGAGGAGGTAGCATTAGGCTACTTCAAGAGAAAGGAAATACCAGAAGACAGGTGATAAAGAGCATTCTGCCACTGTTTCTCTGTCCTCCAGATCTTAGACAAACTCTTGGATCGAGAAAGCCAGACACATAAGCCACAGACGCTGAGTTCATTCTACTCATCTAGCCGTCCAGCCACAGCCAATCAGAGGTCTCCTTCAAAGCACGGGGCCCCATCTGCCCCAGGGGCCCTGCAGCCGCTGACCTCAGGCTCTGCAGGGCCTGCTCAGCCAGGGAATGTGACAGGGGCTGGGCCAGGCCCTCCTGAGGGCTTCACAGAGAAGAATGTGCCTGGTGAGGTGGGGGCACTGGGCAGGGGGGATGAAAGGTAGACAGCCACATTGGGATGCTCTTTCTTGGACTCACTCCAGCATTCTACTTTCCTCATCTAGAAAGTTCCCCACATTCCCCCTGTGAGGGTCTCCCATCTGAGGCATCTTTGACTCCAAGGTCGGAGGGGAAGGTTCCCAGTCGCCTGGCGCTTGGCAGCCGTGGAGGCTATAATGGGCGGGGCTGGGGCTCTCCAGGGCGACCTAAGAAGAAGCATACAGGTAGGACAGCCCATGGAATGGCACGGAGGGAAGGTTATTCTAAAGGTTGTCATCTTACTTCAGGGACTCCTGTCCTCTGAGACTGACTTGCTTTGGGTTTCAGGCATGGCCAGCATTGACAGCAGTGCCCCTGAAACGACATCGGATAGCTCTCCTACCTTAAGCCGCAGGCCACTTCGAGGGGGCTGGGCCCCCACCTCCTGGGGTCGAGGACAGGACAGTGACAGTATTAGCAGCTCTTCCTCAGATTCCCTGGGTTCCTCATCCTCCAGTGGAAGTCGCCGGGCCAGTGCCAGTGGTGGCGCCCGAACAAAGACAGTTGAAGTGGGCAGGTCAGTGGGAAAAACACCCCTCTCCCTTGATGTGGCCTACCCTCAAAGCCATATTCCTAGTGTAATTCAAGCATTGTCCCTCAATGTCCTCACTCACCCTGGACCCCCATTTCAGAGAAACCCCAACTCCCGTCCCTACCCCATTGCCCCTTCAGGTACAAGGGCCGCCGCCCCGAGAGCCATGCCCCTCATGTACCCAATCAGCCGTCAGAGGCAGCTGCACACTTCTACTTTGAGCTGGCGAAGACAGTGCTGATCAAGGCAGGGGGCAACAGCAGCACTTCCATTTTCACACATCCATCTTCCTCAGGGGGCCACCAGGGTCCTCACCGCAACCTGCACCTTTGCGCCTTCGAGATTGGGCTTTATGCCCTTGGCCTGCACAACTTTGTTTCTCCCAACTGGCTCTCACGTACCTATTCTTCCCACGTTTCCTGGATTACAGGTAAATCTAGTGTCCTGACTTGGGGGGGGAGGGGGGTTTACTGGTAGAGATAATCTTATTATCTTTGTGCCATTACTGATTTGAAGAATGACATCACATGCTCCTGTGGTAGCCACCCCAAACCTTCTCTGCTTTTCTTTTCCTGAAGGACAGGCAATGGAGATTGGCAGCACAGCCCTGACTATCCTGGTAGAATGCTGGGATGGGCATTTGACGCCCCCAGAGGTTGCATCCCTGGCTGATAGAGCATCACGGGCAAGAGACTCCAATATGGTGAGGGCAGCAGCAGAGCTGGCCCTAAGCTGCCTGCCTCACGCCCATGCTTTGAACCCCAATGAAATCCAGCGGGCTCTGGTGCAGTGCAAGGAGCAGGTATTTCTACAGGCAATCTGGGGGCCTGGGCAGGGAGGTTGGGCATGTGGAAACCTGAAGGCCAGCTCTCGTTTTCTTGAGAAGTGGTTTTACTAAATTGCTCATGGTGACCTTGAACTCAACCTCCTATCTCAGGTTTGAGTAGCTGGATATGCAGACATGTTACCATGGTGGCTTGAGGGTCCAGCTCTTGATTCCCATATTCAGAATTTAGAGTATCCAATTTGTCCTCTTCATGGTGACATATTAGGTATTACAGGTTGAGTATCCCTTATCTGGAATTTTTGGGACCAGAAGCATTTCAGATGTCAGATTATGGAATATCTGCCTATATAAAAAAGGTATCTTGAGGGTAGGAACCAAGTCTAAGCATGAAATTTAATGTATAAATTGACACATACAACCTGAAGGTAATTTCCTCCAATATTTTGAATGATTTTGTGTATGAAGGTAAATTTCTTGGTATATTGTCACGGCCTTCTGGTGCTGAAAAATTTGTATAATGGAGCATTCAAATTTGGGACGCTGAACATGTAATACATTTTCAAAACAATTGTATCTTCTACATCTGTAAGATTAGGATTGTACTTTACAAATAAGGAAATAGAGGTGATGATCAAGGATGGAAAATTGAGGGACGGCCTCAGAGAAATGACATTGGATGCTGGGGTGGGGTGTGTTACATTAGTTTGGAATTGGGCCTATAGTCTGGGTCTTGACTCCTAGTATTTGTTTAGTATCTGGTGTGAAGCACTCACTGCTTTGACACTCTGAGCACTGACTTTGACCTCTTGATACCCACCCTGCAACGGGGAGACACTTAAGTGCCACCTGACACCATTTCTAGGGGAAAGCCTTTCCCTTTTAACACTGCGCCTCTCCCTTCCAGGATAACCTGATGTTGGAGAAGGCCTGCATGGCAGTGGAAGAGGCGGCTAAGGGTGGGGGCGTGTACCCCGAAGTGTTGTTTGAGGTTGCTCACCAGTGGTTTTGGCTATATGAGCAAACAGCAGGTGGCTCATCCACAGCCCGTGAAGGGGCTACAGGCTGTAGTGGCAGTGGGATCAGGGCAGCTGGGGAGGCTGGGCGGGGGCTGCCTGAGGGCAGGGGGGGCCCAGGGACTGAACCTGTTACAGTGGCAGCAGCGGCAGTGACAGCAGCGGCCACAGTGGTTCCAGTCATCTCAGTGGGGTCCAGTTTATATCCGGGTCCAGGACTGGGGCACGGTCACTCCCCTGGCCTGCACCCCTACACTGCTCTACAGCCCCACCTGCCCTGCAGCCCTCAGTACCTCACCCACGCAGCTCACCCCGCCCACCCCATGCCTCATATGCCCCGGCCTGCTGTCTTCCCTGTGCCCAGCTCTGCATACCCACAGGTAAGACCAGCGTTCTGGTTGAGGTGGGACATTGGAGAGAATACTGCAAGTTAGTGGGGAGTTGGGTACTCTATCTAGAAGTCCCGATGAGGTGATGGGAATCTGGGAAACCTAGCCCAGTAAGATAAGAAATGTAGACATACTCATTTGTGGGTAAAAGCCCTAACGTAGAGTATCTTCTTTCTTTCCTCCCCGTCTCTAGGGTGTGCATCCTGCATTCCTAGGGGCTCAGTATCCGTACTCAGTGACTCCTCCCTCGATTGCTGCCACTGCTGTGTCTTTCCCTGTCCCTTCCATGGCACCCATTACAGTCCATCCCTACCACACAGAGCCAGGGCTCCCACTGCCCACGAGTGTGGCCTGTGAGTTGTGGGGACAGGGAACAGGTGAATGGAAGGGAGGCACAGTGGATGGGGAGTGGGGGGGGGGGGGGTTCTTCCTGCTTGGGCACTGAGATCTCATACAGCTTTCATTCCACTCTCAGTGAGCAATGTTCATCCAGCATCCACGTTTCCAGCCATCCAGGGTGCCTCACTGCCTGCCCTGACCACACAGCCTAGTCCTCTGGTGAGCGGGGGTTTTCCACCACCCGAGGAGGAGACACACAGTCAGCCTGTCAATCCACACAGCCTGCATCACCTGCATGCTGCTTACCGTGTTGGTGAGAGAAAGTCCCATTGTGTACTCCCGTCTACAGTTGGGCCAGGGCTCGTCAGTGAATCCCCTTTACTAGCTTATTTTCTGCGAGGATCAGGTACCAGATTTGGGGACAGAATAAAGAGGATGTATCTTTCTGTGTGCTGACTCTTGCAGGAATGCTGGCATTGGAGATGCTGGGTCGCCGGGCACACAATGATCACCCCAACAACTTCTCCCGCTCCCCCCCCTACACTGATGATGTCAAATGGTTGCTGGGGCTGGCAGCAAAGCTGGGTAACACCTCCTCTCCCTAGGACCATTGTCTCCCCCACCCACTCCCCCTACACCTTCCTATCCCAGACCTCCTTCCTAGCTCTTGCTCAGAGTTGAGGCCTTGGTCGGGTATGTGTGCGTGCGCGGGGGGCGGAGGGTTACCTCAGCTCCTAGGGCGGTGGGAGGCTCTCTGCCAGGCCAGAGCTGAGACCAATGAGTGGGTCCCTAGGGCAGAGGTGGCCACCCCCGTCTCATGCCCCTCCCCCCTGCCCCCCAGGAGTGAACTACGTGCACCAGTTCTGTGTGGGGGCAGCCAAGGGGGTGCTGAGCCCGTTTGTGCTGCAGGAGATCGTCATGGAGACGCTGCAGCGGCTGAGCCCCGCTCATGCCCACAACCACCTGCGTGCTCCGGCCTTCCACCAGCTGGTGCAGCGCTGCCAGCAGGCATACATGCAGGTGACAACTTAAGGTGTTTTTGAGCAGGGGGAAGTTCCTCCTAGGCAGTTAGGTACTCAGCCTGTGAGGAGCAGGGGTGGGACCTATACCTTGTACCAAGGCTCACCTTTCATACCTCCTCCTCCAGTACATCCACCACCGCTTGATTCACCTGACCCCTGCCGACTACGACGACTTTGTGAATGCGATCCGCAGTGCCCGCAGCGCCTTCTGCCTGACACCCATGGGCATGATGCAGTTCAACGACATCCTGCAGAACCTCAAGCGCAGCAAACAGACCAAGGAGCTATGGCAGCGGGTCTCACTCGAGATGAGCACCTTCTCCCCCTGACTCTGGCTCCCCATGGGTCCTATACAGGGACACAGGCCCATGGCTATGGGGGCCCCTCGCACAGAGGGAGTGAATCTTGGCTGGACAGATCATCCCCACTCAGTTCCCTGGTAGCCCAGACTGGCAGCTGCTCTTGGGATGTAGCTTGGGGCCAAGATATCTCAGACCCTGGAAGCCTAGGGCTAGGGGAAACAGCCCTGTCTGGGAGGGGACGTTGGGTGGCTTCTGGTATTTATTTGGCATTTATAAATATATAAACTCCTTTTTTACTCTAGTCTGCCTGGACTTTCTTCCATGTGCGGCTGAACCTTAAACCTAGGGGAACATTTGATACTTTATTCCAGGTTTTTCTCATACCAGTAAGGCAGGCAAAACAGAAAAATAAGGATGTTTATTAAGGACATTGCTAGCCCACAGCTAGGGCTCATATTCAGCTCTACGAGCCACAGTTTGGCCTCATCCCCATTCAATGTGAATGACGTCTGGGAGGCCAGGCCACAGGTAGATCCCACTGCCTGATTAAAGGGGCCACAGAAAGGGGTCCTTCCCATAGCTAGGTATACACAGATACACTTCTTGAGATAAACAGGGAAACTACATAACTAAAACATTTCCCTACATCGCGCCTGGACCTTCTCACTTCTTCCCACCTCGTAAGTTCATGAGTAAAAGGTACTTTGTACCTTGCTATGGGGCTACCAAGGCCCCCCTATCTGGAGCTATGGGAAAGGGATGCCCTTCCCTTCTCTACCATCCTAGATCTGGGGCCACTGAGGTAGAAGGGGGAGAGGTCAGGCCACTCTGATCCCCCTGTGGGACCTTCTCTGGGCTTTTCCCTTGGGGAAGGAGGGGAGCTTTCTGCTGGTAAAGGAAGCTGGGACATCAGCCCAGACTGGAATGCTGCAGTTCTTCCCGAAGCCATGAGGGGACTGGTTGTCCAAGCCGGCTCAGCAGCTTTGACAGCTCCATATTATGGTTCCGGAAAAAATCCGTAAGGAAAAGGCGAGACTGACAGGAGAAACAATGAAGGGAGAAACAAACAGTAAGGAAAAGACAATTACCCTACAGGTGGAGTGGGAAGCACTGCCTCGGGCTTTACTTACCTCTGTGTCCATATCTGGGTACTTCCGGCCTTTGCTCTTGCCTAGACAGCGAGTCTTACCGTGTTCAAGACCTTGGCACCAAAATCCCTTATCTTCATCAAACCTGCCCAACAGGAAAAGGCCATTAGGTGGCAAGGAGAGAAGAAATCGAAGATCCATAAAATGAATACTACCCCTCTCAGCCCACAGGAATACATCGTTCCTTGTGAGACAAAGTAAATCTATGTCTCTTTGAAACACACATGATCAACCTGCTTTCCCATTTCCCCTAGAGATTCCTTCCCTGGGTCATGCTCTCCCACCTGAGGGTCCGTGTGTAGTTCAGAAAGGGTGTGATACCCAGGAACTTCTGGATGCTCTCCATGGAGGCTGCTGGGTTGGTACGCAGCTCTTGCCCATCCACAATCAGCAACTAAAGGGACAGGGATGTGGTTCCCTCTGTATTCCTAAGAAGCCTCCGGGCTGAAGGGAAGGGATACCCCACTGAGGGTTCTGGGGAGAGTACCTGTCCAGAAGGGTAATATGTCAGCCAGCGTTGCAGATGGGTAGAATAGAAGCCAGGGACAAGGCAGCGGCTCTGCAGGGAGCGAAGTACCAGAGGGGCCCGGGAGGAGGCAGAAATCACCTGGTAGAAGGTGTAGTTGAGAGCAGCTGGGTCTCCATGTGCTCGCTGGTGCTAAAGGACAAAGAGTAGGAAGGGAAGGACAGAATTATTCTGCTCTCACTCTTGGTCTGGTGACAGCAGAGGCACCTCTCCCCAGGGTGCTAGTTTAATTTCTCTACCTTCATTCCCTTCTATCAGCCATCTCATTCCTCCCACCCCGCTGTTTCTCAAACCCCCACACAGTCCTAGCTTCAGGCAAACCTGGTACCAGGAGTAGGCCCTGTCAGCAGGGTTGGTGAGCACAGTGATGATCTTAGCGCGTGGCAGGAGGGCAGCCCCCCGCCGTGGTACAACCTCTGAGTCAAAGTAGGTGGCACTTTTTTCAAACAAGAAGTCAGTGCTGGCATTGGAAGGAACAGGAAAGAAATCCATGTACCTAGGAAGCAGCATAGGAATATTTGCAGAGCTAAAAGGTCACATTTCTATGCTAATAGAGCTGAAGAGGATATTTTGGGGGAAGGAAAGGTTATTCAGCGAAGTATTCAAAGGGATTCCAGTCTTACCAGTCAATACCCTTGTGGTAATTAGGGCCGCTGAAGAACTGAATCTCTTCAAAGGTGTTGGGGCTAGGGAAACTGCTAGTCACAGCTGGGTGCAGGCTTAGGAAAAAGTGAATCGCTGTGGTCCCTAAATGGGAGAGAAAGGCCAGCCATTGTGGGAAATAAACCAGCCAAACAGCATGAATTTGAAGGAAGCAAGATCATAAGCCTCTGGTTAGTAACATTTCCTCTGGCCAAACTACAAAGAGAAGGAAAGCCTGAGAGGCCCAGGAAAAAGTTAAAACGGTGGCTCTTAGCCTCGACTACATGTCAAAATCACTTGTGAGTTTTTTTTTTCTTTTTCTAAAGAAGATGGCTTTATTTTGAAAATAAGGACAGAGGTGTAAAAGCTTCCACTAAGCAGAAGGGGATTTTCAAGGGGGCTACCCTCGTGATTACTTAATTTCTTGGCACTAGAGATTTAATCCAGGGTGCCTGTACTGAGGTACTGAGTTTGAACTTGGCAGCCCTTGCCTCAGTCTCTCAGAGTGCTAGTATTATAGGCCGGCACCAGCATCTTTTGAAACCTTCACAGATGACTGGAGGAACATCACAGTAGTTACAGAGCTTGCTGAACAAATGCAAGGCCCTGAGTTTGATTCCCCAGTATCATATAAGCTGGGCATGGTAGTGTATGCCTATAGTCTCAGCATTCAGGAGGCTGAGGCAGGAGGGTTGCTGAGAGTTTAAGGCCAGCCTGAGGTACACATTGAGTTCAGGACTAGCTTGGACTCTAGAGCAAAACCTTGCCTCAAAAAAAAAAAAAAAAAAAAAAAAAAAAAAAAATCTCCACAGATGAGGCTGGGATGTAGTTCAGCTGCAGAACTCTTGCCTAGGATGCATGAGGCCCTATGCTGGATTCCTACCACCACAAAGATCAAAGCAAAAACTACACAGATGGTTCTGATATACAACTAGAGTTAAAAACCCACCTCAAGAAGCTGGATTAAAGAGGCAGGGGTATGAGAAGGGAATCCCTTGGCAAAAGGACCCTTTTTCAAGGCAGGGCAAGAGAAACTGACTAAGGATGATTTACCTGTCTTCTGGGGTCCCACGATGAGGAACTTGGGGAGCCGATCACAGGTTTTTTCCTTGGACCAGATATCTTTGTGCCTCTTGTCATCACAGGGGTTCTGAAAGCGAGGCCAAGATTCTGATATGGCCAATCTTTTCTTAAGCTCCTACCCCCATCATGTCTATGATCAGCCTGGGCTCCATCCTTACCTGCCAAAGGGGGCTTCGCTCCTGAGGGAAGAGTTCAAAGTACTTCCGTGCAAGAGGTACAGGAGGAAGGGTCTGTAGGCGCAGCCGTGTCCAGCACTGCAGAAAGCGCACCAAGCTCTCAAAGGTGTATAGGCCTAGCCGATCATTTCCATAATTGGACAGATGGGTCATAAAGATGCTGATCTGCAAGGGGGTGCCTGCATGTCAATGTGAAGAGCCTATCCCACCTGAGAATCAGCCTCCGTGAGCAAAGATCCCTAGGTGCAAACACTGTGGCTCTCCAGTCTTCCAACCTTTCCTCTAGGCACCTTACCGGGTTAAGCAGCACCGTTAGAAAGAGCTCTCCACCTCGGATGCTCCGGTCTAGCTCACGAGAGCCTCCAGGATATTCATTATAGAAGATTGTATGAGTGAAGAGGCCACATGTCTGCCGGGGCAGCACCTGGGGGGAAAAGAATCAGGGATGATGAGGTTCAAGAGGCGGAATGTGATGTAGATGAAGGGCTCAAGTCCTGAAGACGGGGCTTCCCTGGGTTTATATAAGGCACGGTCTGTCATTACAGCAAAAAGGCCCTGTTATGTACACTATGGCTTTTCATAATGATTTTTTACCCCCTTATAATGTAGATATACTTGGACTGCCAGGTGACAAGCCCTGAACTAACTCAGGTTGGAGGCTGTCTAAATGTGGGAGTTTGATTCAGTTTTGTAGAGGGAGCCCCTCACCATGATGCCATTGTGAATGAAGCCGCGGCGGTAGCGGGCAGGGCGGAGATGGGGGTACTCCTCAGTACTGGTCACCTGGATGTCCCACACAGATTTCCAGGCCTCATAGAGCTGAGTGTGGATGGGGTACACGCCCGAGTGGTGGGGTGCCACAGCATACCCCAGGTCCGTGGGGATCCCATGCTCCTGGGAATGGCACAGACTCTCACCAGGACCTGGTGAGGTTTTGGGAGTAGAGGGTAAAGAGGGTGGGGATGCCTCCATAGAAAGAAAATCACAAAGGGTGTAGGGAAAAAGGTATCCCATTAGGGAAACGCTGAAAAGGAAGCAATTTTTTCTGGAAGAAAGCACGGGGGCAAGGTCCAACGGTCTCACCACAGCGAACTGTTTGTTGAGCCGCATCTGGTCAGCTAGCACAGAGCGGTTGTGGAACAGGTGTGGCTGCATGTGGCTCCACATGTGGGGGAACCACCAGAATTCTTTGCGGTGCTTCAGCAGCATGTCGTCCCCTGCATCTTCCTCCTCTGTTCCTATGACCACATATTGATTTCTGACCCTAGCCCATCGGCCCCTGTCCTCTTTTTAACACTATTTTCCATCCTTGGGGCCTCAATGACCTTTACCCATCCAAAGTGTTTCCATCTGCTCCACCGCCAACTTGATCTCCAGCCACCAATGCTAAATTCATGCCTGCTACTACCTCCTCCCTGTGGTCTGACCCCAAGCCCTTTTTCTACACCTTGTTTGCCCAGGGTGATGGACAGTAGAGGAAAGCTCAGGTAAGCTAATACGATAAAGGAGAAGAGCAGAGCTTACCAGTATGATAGAACTTGCCCGAGAAGCCCAGGTTGAAGGTGAAGTTAGGAACTAAGGTCCTGAGTTTGTTTTGAGTGGTCAACAGAGCCTGGGAAGAGTAGCAGGGGCATTAAAAATCAAGAGATACATGAGAAGCAGTTAATTTTCCTGCCTTGAAAGGGCAGGAACTGTGCCTATGACAAGCTTAGAATAAAGGCAGGGAGACTAACAGGCCAGAGCTTCGACAGCTTTTAAGAAAAAAATTTAAAGCCAAGTGTGGGGCACATGACTATAATCCTGGCATTCTGAGAAACTGAGGCAAGAGGATCACAAGTCTGAGCCCAGGGTGGGCAACTTGGACTGTCTCAAAATAAAAAAATAAAAAGGGCTGGTGATGTAGCTCACTGTGAAGGACCTAGGATCAATCCTCAGTACATAAGAAGAAAGAAAAGAAATTTAATTAAGGAGAAAGGACTGACCTCGACATCAGCCACCTTCATGCGGGTACCCTCTTTGCCTACAAAGATGTCATCAATGTCTACCAAGATGTAACGGTCAAGGTCCAGGCAGAGGCGCTTGCCAGTGAGGTACGCAACAGCATCGACAAAGACAAGTTTATGAAGCCAGAAAGACAGGCCATGGCCAAAGAGCACCCGCTGGATGCCGTCATGAAGCCCCAGGTCCTGCACCACTGTGGGAAGCCGAGTGCGACGAGGCACTGGTCCTGGCACAGGAGGGTCAGCGGGTCGAAGGCTAGCCAGGAGCACTGGTTCATATGTGCTATGATTGGATTGGAAGATAGTCCAGTCATCACCAGGCAGGGGCCCAGGTTCTAGGCGGCTGGGGCGAGTGAGATGCAGCAGGGGGGCAGAAGGATTCACTTGGTAGTCCCGGAGCCCCAAATTTGAGTGCAGAAAAAGGGGAAAGCCCTTGAGTTGGGCACTCAACAGGCTATGCTCGTGGGCTCGGAAAAAGCCAATGATGCCCACGCCATACTCCACACAGTACCGGTCTAGCAGTTCCCGACTCCAGGCATCCAGGTTGACGTACTTGAGCAGGTTCTCATAAATGACTAAGACATAGCGGCCACGCGTATGATCAGTTAATGTGGGCATGTCCCCTCGGCCAGGTGCCAACTCAGTGCTATAGCGGAAACGACTTGACTCCAAGATGGCCACAATCTCCTGCCCCAGCTGTGAGTATGCACTCTCCACAAATACAAGGACCACAGGCTCGGTTCGAGTTGTTTCTGGAGGCCTGGGGGGCCGAGGTGGGACTGGAGGCCGTGCGGGGCCAGGGCCAGCTGCGCCACTGCTGCTGCAATCTCCCAAGGGTAGGGGCAGGGGTTCCTTGGCCTTGGGGCTGGTGGATACATAGTAAGCCAGGAAACCCATGGAGCCCAGGCTGAAGGCGATCAGCAGCAGTATGAGGCGGTGCAGTTCCAGCTGCCGAGCTGGGCGCACCACCTTCCAAACCTGAAGCATGGCGAGAAGAAACGGGAGAGGGATAGGGCCCACCTCAGGGTATGGGAGGCAGGAGTTCAGGTCAGAGCTGCCCTGGCAGGGTAAGAAGATAGGAAAACAGGGAGAGGAACTTCCTCAGGATCAGTTCCCCAAAGAGGTGGAAACACGTCTTCTTAGAACAGGGTGTAGGGGAGACAGGAGGAGCAGCAGGGGGTAACTGGGCAGGGTCCACTGGCCTCAGGTCACCATTGCCTCCAGGCCCATAGCTTCAGGTGGCAAATCTAGCTAGGATCCACTCTTGGCTCTGATGGAGTTCCTCACATTAGAAGTCTGCAAAGTGCACAATCTTGGCCCGACTATCTGTAAAACAGAAATATCAACAGGTTACTTTTCCTGAGGCAAGAGTATCATAAGTTTGAGCCCATCTTGGACAAAATGGCAAGATCGTGTCTCAAAATCAAAACTAAAAATTGTGCTAGGGATGTAACTCAGTGCAAGGCTCCGGGTAAGACTAGGGGCATAGCTCAGTGATAAAAGCACTTGTGTGGCAAGTACAAAGCCCTGGGCTTGACTCCTCAGTACCACATAAGCTGGGCATGGTGGTGCATGCCTGTTATCCCAGCAGTCAAGAGCCTGAGGCAGGAGGATTGCAGTGTGTTACTGGCTAGCCTGGACTACACAGTGAGTTCAAGCCCAGCCTGGACTGTAGAGCTCCTGTCTCAACAAACAAACACACAAGACCCACTAAAACTGTGTCATTAAACAATCTTCTTCCAGCTGGCATGGTACTGCAAGCCTGAAATCCCTGCACCATGGTAGGCTGAGGCAGGGGGATTACAAGTTTCAAGCCCAACCTAGGCAATTTAGCAAAACCTTTCCTCAAAATAAAAATTTTAAAAAGGGCTGGGGAGGTAACCCATTGCAAATGCCAAGAGTTCAATTCCTAGTAGTACAAAGAACAAAAGCAACAAAAATCTATTTTCTTCTCCATGCTTCCTCTCTGCTGCTTAATGAAGATTCGTTCTAAAAAATCAAAAAAAGAAAAAAAAAAACAGCTCCTGTAGAACATAAACTGAGTCCCATACCTTTGCTTCACGACTTACTTTCTTTCTTAGAATATCCAAATTCTAAGCTCAGCCAAATTATCTAGGAGGCTGAAAACAGGCCTGCTCGGAAAGGGGTTCTCAGCTTGTGACTAAGAAGTCGGTCAACAGGCAAGAGCTCTGGTCTTTCTGAGAGAAAGGGACAGAAAGCCCTGGAGTCCTCTGTCCCAACAAAATTATCAGTTAAGAGGAAACTCATGAGTATGTTAATCACAGACATCAATCAAACCCATCATCATAGTCAGCAACATTAACGAACTTACAGTCATGTGGACACTTAGGGTGGGGGAACTCAAGGAAAGAGAGATAGCACTAACTCCTTTTTCCACTGCTTGTGAAACACGACACACTGTCCATCTGTCTGTCTGTCTTTCAGCCCAGGTCTCACTCTGTAGCCCAGGCTGGTCCTGAACTCACTATGGAGGCCAGGCTATCACTGGACTCATGGCAATCCTCCTGCCTCAGCCTCTTGAATGCTGAGGTTACAGATGTGTGCCACGATGGCCAGCATGTAGTCCTAGGGAATCGAACTCAGGGCTGTAAGCTTGCTAGGCAAGTGCTTTAATCGCTGTGCCATTCCTCCAGCCTCCCCATTGCCTTTCATCTCATGTGTGACATAACTGGGAGAGGAAATAAAAATGGAGACCCAGAACAGGCCACATAACCAGCACCTGAGAAAAGCCAGAAAGCTAACACCGGAGTCTCCCTGTCCGCTCCAGTTTTCCTTAACTTTACTGAAGTGGTATTACAACCCCATTCCTGAATAGTTCAGGAGAGTTCCTGAGCTAGCCTGGAGAGACAGAAGGACTGAAGCCAGTGACAAAAAAAAAATACAAACCAAGTGGGGGATGACAGAGAGCAGCGGGGTCTCACATCATACCCACCCACTCAGAAAGAGAAGGGCTGGATGATCAGAAAATGCAGTTTTTAAGGCGATTTAATTTGGGTGACTTCTTTTTCTTAATCAGCCTGCTTCTGGAAACTTTTTAGTCATTCTCGAAGATATTCCTATTAAGGCCACCGGCTGACAATCCCTCTCCATTACCCGCACAGATCCACTCAACTCAGAGGAAGTTACAGAGACAAGAGTCCTTCAGAATCGAGGGATAATTTAAGAAGGGTTCAACTTTGTCCTAGTAAAAAAGAACTGACATGAGAGCAGAGAGAAAGGATAAAAACTGTGATAGAGGTCTCAGAGGCAGAGCACGTGCTATGAATCTCTGAGGCCCTGATTAAATCTCTAGCCTGCACACATGCAAAACAAATTAAAAGTCACAAATCCTAAGAATTACAGAAATCTTAGGGAAGATGCAGTATAGACGTGTCACTGCTACTCGGCCTGTTATCACCCGTAATAGCTAAAAAAATTACAATGTATTGGGAACTTACTACTTGCCAAGCATTCTTCCAAGAGCCTGATACATTTTTTCCCCAACATTATTCTTGTAGGTTTGTATCTGTGATAATTACACTGTAATAATTACATGTAACTGGAGGAACTGCTGCATATATGTATCACTTTGTGATCATTTTTACTTCCCTTTCCCCTCCCTACCCTCACCCCCCATACTTTTTCTTTCTCCACAAAATCTATTTTCCCCTTCCTTTCATCACTCTTCCATTCTATCGGAGCATCACATACCACAGACGAACCCCAGCCTACTATGGTTTTGCGGTAGTGAGGAAGTGACAGGCATTCACTATAAACTTTGAATTTTGCTTTGCAGTGCTGGAGACAGAACCCAGAGCCTTACACATGCTATGCAAGAGTTCTACTACCAAGCCACAGCCCCAGCCCTTCCCTTAGAATTTTGATCCTTTCTTGGGCTAGTGGATCGATGTGTGCTAATGGATATGCAGCACCACTCTTTATGTTGGGCAGTGGCAGGCTGGGGGCCTGCTCAGGGGTTAGAGTACTTGCATAGCTCGAGAAAGGCCCTGGATTCAATTCCTCAGCAACATACAAGCTGCGTGTGGTAGTCCATGCCTGTAATCCTAGCACTGGGGAGGCTGAGGCAGGACTGCTGTAAATTCAAGGCCAACCTGCGCTACATAATGGGTTCAAGATCAGCCTGGAGCCAGCCTGGATTACATAGTTCAGGACCAGACTGGGCTGCAAAGCAAGACCCCATCTCAAAAACAAAATAAAACAAGATCAACCTGGACTATAGAGACTTCATCACACCCCTCCCCCCCAGAAAAAATATAGCAAACCATGAATACACTCAGGTTCAATAAATGCTGCTAAGCTATTGTGCTTGGTATGACCATTTTAAATTAGGCTATCTTCTACTATGGGTTTTTCTTTTTTCTTTGGGTGCTAGGGGATAAATCCAGGGCCGGAGCTACATTCCCCTCCTCCCT
Organism: Ctenodactylus gundi; assembly: GCA_004027205.1. Lineage (NCBI taxonomy): Eukaryota > Metazoa > Chordata > Mammalia > Rodentia > Ctenodactylidae > Ctenodactylus > Ctenodactylus gundi. Next base: position 18,873 of record PVKB01000071.1, on the reverse strand, counting down.
TCCCAAGTTGTTAAACTGCCCAAGCTGGGCTTGAACGCGGGAGTCTCTTGCCTCACCCTCCCAGAGTGATGTGAGGACAAGCTTGTGCCATCCCTTCCAATTTGATGATTGGTTTATCTGGACAACAGTCCCATGTAAATGGCGGAGCATCTGTATTTAATTCTCATACTAACCGCAGGACGTAGGCTAGGAGCAGATACCATTATCCCCATTTTACATATAATTTTAGGCTAAGAGAAGCTTAGTAACTTGCCTGGCATCAAATAGCTCAGTCAAGCGGAGGTACAGGGATTCACTGAGGCCTGTAAAAACTCCACAGCCGCGTTGCCAACCACTGCATTTTAACTTCATACCTAGAAGAAGCAATATTTAGTCAAGGAGTGATGAGAAAACTACTACAGTGAGGTTGGGGTAGGGGGTAAAATACTGGAGGAATATGCGGGTGAGGGTGTGTTCAGCAGCTGGGGTTTCCGAGGAGAAACGGAAGGGTCAACCGGGGCAGCTGGGAGAGCCACATTACGGAGACGGGAAAGCCGGGGGCGTGGGCCCTGCGGCCCCCTAGATGCAACCGCAGGGGGGGTACCAAGGGGTGATCGGGGCTCCCACACGGAGGGACCCTGTGGAGCGGGAACACGGGGTCACGGGTGGAGATCAAGGGCGCGCCGATGGGAGTTCTAAAGAGGCTCTGGGGTGACGCCGAGGCACGCACTGGACTGGAAGAGTTCCGGGGGGGAAGGGAGCCCCCTACAGAGCAGCTGGACCGAGCAGAAGGCAGCAACCGGGACCCGAGCTGCAGGACGGAACGCGGGGTGAGGCGGCCTGGGCCGCGCGGGACGACCCTGGGGCGGTCACGGCGGCGACACTCCCGGGAAGTCTGTGAGGGGAGGCACGGAGAGCGGCCGCGCCGGGGGACCACGTTCCGAGTACGGGGGCCGTACTCCTAAAGGGCAGCTCACCCGGCGAAGTGGGCGGCGTCCCTGCTGGCCCCGGGCTCCGCCGCGTCCCGGGGCGGCCCGGCTTCCCTGCTCTCGGGGCCTCGGGCCGCGTCGCGGCAGCTCCGCCATCTCCGGGCGAACGCTCTGCCGCAGCCGGGCTCGGCCACCGCTCCCGGCAGGGGGAGGGGGCGCGCGGCCCTCGTGGCGCTCGCCCGGCTCCCTGCCGGCTTCCAACCTGGCAGCCACGCCACCGCGGTGCAGGGAGCCCAGATGGTGCTCCGCAGCTTTCAGCCCAGCGACGGCCTTCCAGACGGCGGGTTCTGCGCCCCACCCAGAGGAGGGTACCCCCCCACTTCCCGCCCGGTGGCACAGTCTGGCGAGCGTCGGGCGTCGCGACTCGAGAGCACAGGCGGGCCAAGGCTCGGGCTCATCCACTCAGCCCCGCGGAGGGGTACCCGGGCCGGCCTATTGAGGGAGGAGGTGGAGGCGTGGCTAGCCACGCTCCGGGGGCGTAGCCAGGGGCGGAGCAAGCCATTCAGCCCATCACTTAAGGGCCCAGGCTCTCCGCCATCCCAGACTCATTCAGAGACCTGAGGATGCTGTTTATGAAGTCCTTTGTAAAGATGGGTCCAAAGGCAGAGTAGATACTTTTGTCCATCTGAAGCCTTGCAAGGCAGCTAAAATCTAAACCCCTGATCACAAAGCTTCCAAGAGCAGTAACACAATGGACTGTTTAAAGGTTATTTTATTAAATATCTTCAGTTCAAGGTTTCATTGTAACAAAGCTATGAAGGGTCTACCAACATTCAGAACAAACACTATTTTTAAATTATTTCTATGTCATCATGCAAAAATTCTGCATCAAATGCCTTCCATTTCCTGTTTAAAAGGTGATTTTCGTTAAAGTCTATTGTCTATAGATGCTGACATTAGCCCCAGAAGAGAAGTAAGAATGCTAAGAAGTGGGACTGGAGCAGCCATATGAAGCTATGGGTCTCAATGAACTCTAAGTCCATGTCTTCAAGCCGGCAAAACCAAACCCTGTGGTGAAGGTATCTGCGAGCTGGTACTGCAGGCTGCAGGGCAAGAAGGGGCTAGGGCATGCATGAGGTGCCTGAGGAACCTGGCTAAATCCAAGCCCCAGCACCTACGAGATTGCTTTCTTCTTGGATGGCTCCAAAGTACACCTGTGGCTTTGCCTCTTCTCCCAGTTCCCATGCTTCCTGAAGGTAAGTCCAGGGAGCTGGAGCCTACCCACCTTTCCCCACAAAGTGCAGGTATGTGTGCCGATAATTATGCACAGTTGTTTTGAAGAAAACCAAGGCCATGACCGAATGCTCCTCCATTATCTTCTCTGTTATCTGCTTAGGGTATAGATCTTTTACTCCTGGAATGGAACTCCATGAGCACAGAGGGACAATGAATGGAGGAGCCTTGGATCTGAATGTCTTTTTTGGGTACATGCAGGTGCGAGGGGGTGATGCCCATGCAGACTGTCCAGCAGTAAGTCTATACTTCAGTTGGTCAGTACAAAGGCCTTCTTCTTGCCAGAGCAGTCAGGTCAACCTCAAGGACAGGGAAAGAGATGGACGTGCGGCAAGGGAACAGCGAGAAGGGAGGCAGCCCCGAGGGGAGCCAAAATGCATAGAAACCACCACCACCTCTCGTGTCGCTGTCTCACCCTTCCTCTCCCACAGAGGGCCCAGACTCAGATGAGGGTCAGCACGGGGCCACTGTCACGAAGGCAAGACAAAGACGGTCCTGGTCAGCACAGAAACAACTGCCAAAGGTGGTAAGGGGAGTCCCAACCAGGGCCTGGCTCTCTCCTTGCTACATTATTAAGAAAACAAACAGCGAGCAAGGAAGCAACCCCTCCCCTTCCCAGCTGCAGGGATCAGGCCTGTGTATCAGGGCCCACATGCACTGTGCATCCCATAGAAATGGATGAGTGAGTGCATGTCAGACTAACAAGAGGTTTCTCATCAGCTTCAGAGCGGACACACTTGTGCAGCACCAATTCTCTTCCTTTCTACACTAATTGGAACAGTACAGCAAAGTCCAGGCCCTCGGTCCAGAGGCCACTTCTTCTGAGCTGCTCTCAGAGCAGTCTGGGAGTTCTGTGCTCTCTCCCAAGTAGGTCTGATGGCCATGCTGTTTTCATCAGCCTCATTCTAGGCACCTATGCTGATTCTGAAGAAGTCCATTCCTAGACCTGGGTAAGCAGGCCACCTCAGGGGCTGCAATCACTTCATGGCCCCCAACTTCTGTCAGAGTCCTTGCCTGGTCCCCTGAGTCTGTGGGGGCCTGAGGCTGGGCTCACCTCTTCAGGGCTGGCGAGTGAGCCCACTGTTCACGGCAGGATGGGCATCACACAAACTCCTGCCTTCTTGCCAGCTCCAGGGCTATCGGTGGTTTTAAAACGTATCATGGTACGGATTCCATTTCTTTTAAAACAATCTTTTTTCTTTTGTTTTCCTTAAATGTAAAAAACACCTCGATACAGCAGAGACAGACACGAATGGCGGGCGGGAGGGCTGCATGCAGGGGCGTGCATTGGCTGCTGCCGCTTTGTAATTTAATTGTTTTAAACCTCAAACGAACAGAACTGCCGCTGTCACTCAGGCCCTCCAGAGCCACTGGCTGCGAAGGTTCGACCTCCAGCTGGAATCTCTTAATGCCCCTGTCAAACAGGACAGAATGGGGTAAGAGAATAGAGGACAATGAGCCCACAGATACATTCTTGGTACTGAAGTACACAATGGATGTGGCCAATTCTGTATAAGGTGGGGGTAAGAGAAAAGCTAACATTTAACTGCAACACTGCCTACCAGTTGAGCACTTGCTAAGTGCTTTACTTGCAGCATGTTATTTAACCCTCACAAATTCAAGAATGTAGGTAGCGCCCCCCTCCCCCCCCACACACACTTTATTTTTTTCGAGACAGGGTCTTGCTCTGTAATTCAGGCTGGTCCTGAACACACTGTGTAGCCCAGGGTGGCCCAGAACGCATTACAATCCTCCTTCCTCGGCCTAAGTGCTGGGATTACAGGCATACGCCATCAAGCCTGGCTTATGTGATGCTGGGGAATCAAACCCATGGTCTCCTGCTTCCTACGCAAGGACTCTTTCCCTCTTTTTGACAGCTAAGGAATCTGAGGCTTAGTGAGGGGAAATTTCCTATCTGCACAACCAGTTTGGATCCTGGAGCCGCATCTGTAATAAACATGACTTACTATACCCAGACTGCCCAGCCTTTGGCATTCCTCTCACATCTCCTCTCAGAGTACCTTTTCCCAGCTTTTTCTTCCTCCTCTGACCCCACAAATCCAAGCCCCTCCTTATCCCTCTCCCCTACCAAGTGCACCTGTGGCCGAGTTCACTGCAGCGGTGCGGCAGGGGCTCCTGAGCAGTGGTAGTGGACATTGAGCCATTTGCCATCCCGGCGGTGCCAGACCCGAGTCTCCTCTGACTGGCTGGTGCGAGGCCTACCCTGCCCGTCGATGTACTGGGTGAGGCGGATATAGGCGATGCAAGCTGCGTCCTCTCCAATCACATGGACGTGTGGGTTCAGGATGGTAGTATGGATGGGCTTGCTGTTCTTGGACAATACTGCAGGGGGCAAGGCAGGATAGGGAAGGAAGGAGGGCATCAGATCTGCGCCTGCATTTTCCTCCTAACCTTCTGAGTCTTATCCTCCCTCCAGCAAACCATTCCTAGGATTTCTAATTCCCATCAGTACCCTCCAGATGTCAGAATACCCCAGCATATTAGCCTCACTTATCTAAAAGGGCTATCTAAAGGAGGGTAATGAGGACAACAGCTGCTACTCAAGACACTGTGCTAGGGGTTTTACATGCATGACCTGTATTTCTTTACTGATATTTTCTTTCTGTAAGGAAATAAACTCAAGGAGATTAAGTAATCTGCCCAAATCACACATTTAAACTCAGGACCATGTGACTCTAACAGAACCCCATGGTTTTCTACTCTGTTAGGTTGATACTTAGATTTCATAAGGTTGGTTTATCCCTCACTAGGGCTTTCAGAGAAAAATTATGAAATCAAAATATTCAAAATTGTCTTGAGACCTAAAAAAAAGGGGGACAAAACATCACCAAAGTACCCAGGTAAGGCTATCTCCAAGGATGTTCTGAGAGAAAGGCAAAGGAAGTCAAACTGGCATTATCAGAGTATGGTGCTTTTGCGAAGGCTATTTATTTATTTGACAGGATCTTGCTCTGTGGCCCAGGCTGCTCTTGAACTCAATACAGCCCAGGCTGGCCTTGAACTCACAGCAATCCTCTGGTCTCAGCCTCGCAAGTACTAGGCTTATAGGCATGGGACACCATACCTGGTTTGTGTGTTGCTGGGGGATTGAACCAGGGCCTTGAGCTTGATAGGCAAGTGCTTTGACTGCCGAGTTATACCCCAGGCCTATTTTTATTTTTTGAGACAGGGTCTTGCTCTGTAGTCCATCCTGGTTCTGACCTCACTACGTAGCCCAGGCTGGCCTCGAACTCACGGCAATCTTCTTGTCTTAGTCTCTCCAGTGCTGGGGTTACAGACATGTGTCACTACACTCTGTTTATGTGGAGCTAGGAAATTAAATTCAGAGCCTTGTTCTTACTAGGCAAGTACTTTAATCGCTGAGCTACATCCCTAGTCAGAGGTACACATTCTAGTTCAACTCCAACATTACATAGGAGCTGCAGGAGATCCTCGTTAAAACTAATATAAACTCTGAAGCTGTTTTTGGCTGAAAGAATTACTTAGATAGCCCAGGATTAACATGGGCAGCTGAGATGTGGAGAGGGTGGAAGTCAGAAAAGAGCAACAAAATCAAACTCAGGGCAGCATGGGAAAGGCTTGGGATAAAGTAGCCAAGAAGAGGAACTAAGGAGGGTGTTTCTGGAGAGAATGGAGGGACAGATGGGAGGGGCGATGATTCAACTCCTTACCACCTGGGACTTTAAACTATGCAGATCATACACCCCTTTCCCAAAATACGACATCTGCCTCCCTCAATATTCAGGAAGATCCTAGCCACAACTTCTGATTACACAAATCACTACCAGTGCCCAGTTACTTGCTTGTACTTTTTTTATCCTGGTTTTAATTTCCTCTACTGTGAAACTTGCAGACATAGAGCTTTATTACTTGCTGAGACTGTCTCAACCTAATCTCCAAGGGTTTGCGGTCTGTCCTGAAAAGAGGTGAGGCTTAAAGAAATACAGTGATCCTCAGTGTGGTGACCAGCATTGCCCTGAGGCAGCTGCAGACTGAGTGGGCGGGCATTTGGGCCTCTGGTACGAAGCCTTCAAGGTGCCAGTTTAAGACCATCAGGGTGTAAGAGCAGCAGAGCACAGGAAGGCAGGCATGCAGAGCAGGATGTAGCAGGAAGGTCAAAGAAGGGGGAAAAGGCCAACTAGGGTAAGGAGGTGACCAAGGACAGAGGCAAAGGGGCGAAGGGGCAGGCAGGAGTATATCAGCAGCACGAACCCACTCACGATTCTCAAAGTAAAACTTATGGAAATCCATCCCCTCCACGAGGTTACCAAGGGCCTCAGGTTCAAATGAAGTGAGGCCTGGGTCACAAATCTTCCTGCAGGAAAGAAAAAAAAAAAAGAAAAGAAAAAAAAAACAGCCCAAACCAGCTTGTCAGGCCTCTATGAGAGTCATGTGCATTCCCTCATCAGTGGAGTCTGCCCCACAGAAGCAGGTGAGCTACGGGCCACGCATCAGGGCCTGGCTGCTGAACCACTCAGCCTTGCCCTTTCAGCCCACTGTCGGAACACCATAGGCTGGCTCGATTAGAGAAAATCTACCTGAAAGGGCTCCCAGTCTATAATGGCCTGGGTTTAACTCAGACACTGTGCCCCAGCCCAGCCTGCTCTCTCCCCATAGTCCCAGCTGCTTTTTGGAAGCAGAAAAGGTCTAGAGAGATGACCTATGCCTCAAGGAAGTGAGTTTCTACTCACGTGTATGCCTCAAAGTCCCCATTGTTGATGGCCTCAATCAGCTGTTCTGTGATCTTAATGATCTCCTGTTTTCGCACTGTGGAGGAAAAAATTCCATCAATTTACAGGCTGGGCAACCTCCCAAGTGACAGAAAGCCCTCCTCAATCCCTTAGGGAGTCCCCTGTGATCTCTCTATTTAAAGTCATTCCTCTTCTCTGCCTTGAAGGCCTTGAGCTGAAGGAGCAAGCCCACCTTTTTCCCCATTCCCCCTGTGGTGTTCCAGAGCCAATGACTACCTCATCTTAGACCCAGCGACCACCTCCTCTTAGAGCCCACCCACGTCACAGTTCTGTGGCCTTTACTTCCTTCATCAACAACCAGGTTGCAGAAAACACTCTTCTCTTTTAGATCAGTGGAGCCGGGACCATGGTAAATGCTCTGCCCAGAGTCTGTATCTTGGCCTCAGCAGGTTCAGCCTATCTGAGGAGCATCTCCCAAAGGCTGTTTCCACACTAGCCCCTCCCTCACTTCTCTCACTGGAAGGGCCTCAGTCAGGTCTCAATTACTACCCCTTTTCTTCGCCCCCTACCCTCAAGCACCAAGCAAGAGCCAGGAGAGAGCAGAATCTAGCTAGGGCTGGGTGCTCCAAAGAATGAATACAGCCCTAAGATGGGGATTTAATTCCTCTTTCACTTGGCTCATCTCCACAGGGCTTTTCTGGGATATGGAATCTCGGTACTATACACTCTTGATAGCATCTCACCAGAGACACAGCTCCATTTACCCTGGACAAACCTTGGAAGCTATAAATCTCACACAAGCTCTCACACCAGGTTGTGCCCCTCAGGAAAACCAAGACAAAGGTCAGTCTGACAGGCTGGCAGAGGTGATCCCTTTGGAGCCACTTTTCCCACCCCATCCCAAGCCAAGGGACAGGTGGTGACCTCCTGCTCTCATGGGGAGCTCACCTACAGGGACTACCACTATTAGCAGGGGCTACTGCCAGGGCCAGAGAGGACTTCAGCCAAGCTCGGGCTAACTCTGACCTGAGCCCTTGGGTGACCCAGGCCACAAGCCTTTCCTCACAGAAGTGAGAGGCTGCAAGACAAACGCAAGCAGTGAACAGCACCAGCATGGCACGGCCAGGCTGGCACAGCCAGAGGGCCCAGCCGGGAGGCGGCAGACAGCCAAAGGTGCAGCCAGAAAGGGACCCCACCACCCCACCACTGGGTGGGCAGCACCAGGTAAGCAAGAACCAATGAACCCTATCCTCACGAAGCAAGCAGGTATGTGTGCACAATGCACAGCCTCCAACCCAACAGGCCCACCTGGAGGGCCTGACTGGGGCCCTGTAGGTGCAGAGGATTATGGCTAGAAACTCAAGGACAGACAGGGGGAGGGAAAGAAGCACAGAGAGGCATCCTCTAACACCCAGCTAAGCACGTTAAGTATAAACTGCCACCAACCCTTCAAGGCACCATGTCAGGACTGACTCTCTCACCGAGTTTTCATAACAATGTTTGAGAGAGATGCTATTTTTCCTCTCACTTTACAGCTAAGGAAACTGAGGCTCTGGTAAAATAAGCTACTTCACAGAACAATCAGGATTTAAACTCACGTTTGTCTTACCCCAAACCCCTTGCTCTTAACGACAAAAAGCTCAGCCTCAGGAGCCCTTCTACCTTTAGCACAGTCCCTCGGCTACCGTGGTTTCACCGTGGGCCCCACTCATGCCCCTGCAGACCTAACTTCTGACTCTGACCTTCTTCCTGGATGCTGCCAAGGCACCCACGGCACATTCCAGTGGCTTCTGCCACCTTTCTTCAGGCCATGTTCTTCCACCCACTCATTTCTTTGGGCCCCAAATTCAGGGCCTCTGCCTGACATTAACAGTGTCTCCAGCTGATCCCCCACCCCTGGCAGAGGCCATGCTCCCGAAGGTGACTAAGATGGGCAGCTGGGCTGGGCTGACAGCTCTGGTAGGGATCCCTGAGGGGCTTCAGGATGAGCCAGGGAGTTGGAAGCCAGAATGTGCCTCCCTCACACTTACTGGCTGAGGAGCAGAGAGAAGGCTGGGGCTGCATGCCTGCAGAGGGGGCTGTTCTGTCCCGGGAGCTCCGTCCTTCAGGCACCGAGCTGCCATTCCCAGTGCGGAGCGGGGCAGCTAGCCAGCCAGGGCAGGGCAGGGCAAGGCAGAGCAGCCAAAACAAACAGAACAAGGCAGGTGAGCGAGCAAGCCAGACAGGACCCGAGCCCGTGGCACTGCAGAGCCGGGGCAAGGTGACGCTTCGGCTGCTGTGGACACTGGACCACATCCCACTCCGCTTCCTCTGCCAGAGAGGCCTCCCAGGCAGAAGCACCAGGGAGGTGCACAGATCTGGGCTTGTGGCTTCCAGAGGAGCCTTTAAATGGCCTATACAAAAACCTCTGCTCCCAGAGAAGATGCTCAAGGGCCACAGGTCAAGAGCCCAGCAGTGGCATCGCCAGAATTGAACTGATCTGACCTGACTCCAACAACCCCAGTGGTATTATTTTTTATTATCTTACATGTTTATGCTTTTGACTTTTTTGGTTCCCAAAAATTTGGCAGCCCTTACTGCCCATGGACATGCTCCATCAGCTTTGTCCTTTAATATCCTCTGTTTTCTGTGATGGCCTGGTTATTGGAACCTTACTGAGGGCAACGGGAACATTTCCGGAGGTCAACCCAAAATGTAGGACAGAGATTCCTACTGGTTTGACTTGCCATGCTTTTCACACCCCCTGGCACTTTGGCCAGCCCCAAGCTTAGGCTGGTGGGCCTCACGGGTCCACCAAAACACAGCTGAGTATGGTTTCACAGACATCAGATCAGTTCCAACTCCATCATCCGTGGCCAGATCTCAGGACTAAGCAAACAACTCATCCCAGTGGGCCATACTGTCCTGGTCTTTCTCTTTCTTCTTTCTTTCCTCCTTTTTTTCTTTTTTTCTATGGTGCTGGGGATTGAACAGGCGATACAAGTGCTCTGTCACTAAGCTACATACCCCCAGCCCTTGTCCTGGCTTTAAAACGGAAAGTTCCACATCTGGGGAATTGCTTTGGTCCTGGGAAAAACCAGAACAACTAGTCGCTGCTTCTACAAGGGCCCAAGATGCCCCTGGTGAGGGACATCACATCATTATTAGCAACAGGAACAGCTCTCTGAGTCCTTGCCCCAGGAAGAGCTGATCTGGCTACTTTAGACTGAGGTCAGAAAAGAAAGGCCTCTTCCCAGCTTGGTAGCACGAGAAAGAGGCCTCCCATCTTGGCCATGAAAAGCTGCTTTTATGCTAAACCCTCTCCTGGGATAGGAAGAACCACCAATCCCAGTTCTGGTGACAGACAAAGCATGTGCCCCATCAAAACTTAGATACCTGGGTCACAGCGGGGGTCCTTTCCCCTCCAACGTCCAGCACCTACCTTTGAGGTCTTCATCTTCTGTAGTAGTGTTGCAGCTCTCTGTGGAGCCCTGTGGGCCAAAAAGAAAGGTTTCTGTATGCTTGAGCCTTTAGTTGCTCAATAGAGTAGGCAAGACAAAAACAGCGCATGGGCTACCATAAGCAGTACCAGAAGGAATGAGAGAAGCTTCTGTCTGCACTCTTGCTTTCTAACTTAAAAAACTCTGGGCCTTCCAACTCTTCTCCCACTTGGTAAATGGCACCATCTACCCAGCTACTCAACACATTAAAATATGGAGTCATTCCTGACTTTTTTTCTTTCTCTTTTTCCCTTATGTAACAACCAACCAAACCAAAATAAGACCTGCTGGTTCTGTCTTCAAAACAAACACCATATCTCTCTTCTCTTCAAATGCATAACGACAGTCAGTCATGAGTCCAAGCTATCAATATCTTGCATTTGAACCACTACAGCAGCTTCCAGATCTCCCCCACTTCCTCTCCTGCCTCTCTGCTCAAGTTCTTTCCCCCAAAGTGATTTTTTAAAAGTGCAAATTAGATTTACGTTCTTCCCTGCTAAGAATGGCCAATAGCGTCTTGCTGCTGCAATAAAATACAAACCCACATAGGCCCTGACTACCTCACCATCACCACCCTCCTCCTCACTCTCTGGCCCCTGCTCACCATGCTCACTTTACTGGTCCATTTAGCCCTCACACTGACCAGGCCCCTGCTCCTGGCGTTTTCTCTGCCTACAGCATTGTGTTCTATAGCCTGCCTGGCTGCCCCCTTCCCACTGCTATTTAGTTTCTAGCTCAAATATCCCCTCCTGAGAGGTCATTTTCTGACCACTTAATTAAACACCCCGTTTGCCTGTCTCTTTACTTTGGGCCACTGTCTTCAGAGCACTTATCGTTATTAGATTTTTATCATACTTGATTATTGATTTGTTATATGCCTCCTCCGCCCGCAACAGGGAATTTATCTTGTGAACCAGACCAGAGCTGAGGGCAGTGTTTGGGCTCATTAGATATTTACTGATGTTAGTGAAAATAAAGAGAGTGTGCGGTGCAGCGGACCAATGGAGAATGCCCTAAGGTCTGATGATACTCTTGCCTCTCTTTTTAATTAACATTTAGTCTCACTTAAAATTCACAACTTAGGGAAGGAGGTCCTATTATTACTATCATCTCCAATTTCATATTAGAAAACTGAAGTACTGACTGGGTAAATGACTTGCTCAGAGGCTCAGAGGTGGGATTCATACAGGTCTCTACTGGGCTGTAGAGCTTGAGCTCAGAATCACTAAGTTTTGCTCTAAGAATGGAATAGCTAATAGGTACCCGGTACTTTTTAGTACCTATCTATATTAGTACCTATCTCCAGTGTGGTCTTGTTAAACTCAGCCTCACGATGCAGTCGAAAGGTGGCTACTGCAGGACTCCTGATTCCCCTGCAGTCCGGCCCACTTGTCTCCTGCTGACCCAGAAAGACAGGAGACAGGCTCAGAAGCCACCCACTCACCTTGATCCCATCTGTAGCATTGTGTACCACGGTGGTTTGTGGCTCCTGTGAGACAAGATAAAAATTATCCTCCTGACTTGGGGACAGATCTATGCTCTTCCCTGAGGGTCCCCAACACCACCCAAGTACTCCCCAAAGACCCTATGATGACCACTGAGGTCTGCCCACCAGCCATTCTCACAATTTACTTGACAGCACTGGCTGCTAAGGAGAAGCCTATGAACAGCAGGTACCTGGGAAGCCAAGAGGACAAGGCCTCTGTCCCTGATTCTTGCTGGTTCGACATGTGCACCCCATGAGGCAAGTATGTGAGAGGACTCAGGGCACGGGCCAGGCCTTGCCAACAGTGTTCATGAAGAGAGGTGCACAGGAGGCAGAGGGACACAGGAAGAAAGGAATGGTAAGGTCTCCCAGAAAGACCTACGATGCTCCTTTGGTGAGCTGAGCCTAGGAGCATCCCACTTTGCCCACCTTCCACCCTTCCCAGATGTCCTGACGGTCTATAGGAGTGGAGGGCACAGTAGGCGTGACCCCGCTCCCTCACTCACCCCCCACCCCCCGTCCCCTGCTAACTCTCTAGTTAGCCACCACTAGCAGATGGAGCTCTCAGAATACACAGTGCACCCTCAGAAAAGCCTCACGAAAACTCAGACAGATGGGACCCTCCAGGCTTCTAGAAACCTTGGTACCACCCAAACATGGGAGGCCCCAGCTCTCTGTTCTATTCCTGCCTTTGCAAAGCAGAGGCTAAGGCAGGTTCTCCAAGGCCTCAAGGAAGTGATGTGCCAGGTCCCTAGAAAAATCCTACCCTCTTCTTTTCAAAGCAACTCATCTTCCCAGCTTCCACAGCAGACCCACTGGGGGTCCCCACGTGGGCTGGCAGGTTTAGCTGAAAGCCCTGGTCACTCTTTCCCCACAACAGCAAAAGGAGCAGGGGCAGCGGGTCTGCCATGCAGGATGGAGTGTGCCCAAGCAGGACGATGATGGGCAAGGAGCCTACAGGGAAGCACACACGCAGCCTCTATGGGAGTCAAAAAGGGAAAGGGATGCGGAGTCCTGCGGGGGAGGGCAAGAAGAGGAAGAGGGAAGGAGCAGAAAGCAGCCAAGGACAGAGGCGGAGAAGCTGTAGTCAGGAGGTACCATGGCCGTCTGCAAGGGCGCAGGCTCTTGGGCTGGGCTTACGAGACTGTTTTTGTTGTTGCTCTGTGGCTGAGACAAGAAAACAGATGGTTTAGTTTCTCCTGAGTCACTAAAGCACTCAGGTTCGACTCCCAGACCTCCCTTGCCCCTGGCCTGGCCCAGAGGAGCGAGGCCTGGGGTGGCCTCTAGGACACTGCAGATGGGAGCAATGACTGGAGAGATGGTCAGAGAAAGGATTTGGAGAGGCCCAAAGACACAGCTCTGGAAGCGTCCTTAAGATGGGGGTCATCCGAAGACTTATGCAAAAGCATCTCTCCAGAACAGTCTGCTTATTCCAGGTGGCACATCATTGTACAATCCTATCTGACCCAGTAAAATTCTGAATCTTCTTTCCACTCTACAAGTGGGAAAGACAGTGATTTTTAAGAAAACTGAACAAATTTCAGCAACTCTGCTGTCCAGAGGGCACTCTCCTGCTCTTCTTTCGCCTGGCACCCACGATTTCCTTCCCGTAAAATACTAGCTTGATGCCTGATTTGAAAGAGAAAGGAGAGCAAGAATACCTGGCCTAGGAGATGGTGACCAGAGACCAGAGGGATAGAACTCAACTTTGAATATAAAACATGTTCATGGGTCCCAAAGAGCAGAGATGGAGCTGTGCTGTTCACCCCCTGCCTGGTAAACCTTTTACTTGGTTAGCTGGATGTGAGGACAGAGCTCCAAGTGTGTATGTGTGTGTGTGTGTGTATGCGTATGTGTGTGGGGGATGTGGTGGCTATAGCTGTGGTCCAGAACTCAGTCCCCAGCAAAGAGCAGGCTACGCAGTGGGCCTACATTCCTAACGGCAGCACGACCACCAGGAATATCTTCTTGCCTTTCAAAACATTACAGGATGGCTCAGCAAGGGAGGGAAAAAGGAGGCTGGAGAGGAAGAAAGGAGGCCAATCTCCAGGGCAGGGAGCCATTATCAATGCTCTCTGCCTCTTATGATTCCCTAACCAGAGTACTCAGTCTCGCTGCGTGTCCCAGGGGAGTCACAGCCGCCAAGCAGCCTGATGCCTGCAAGTTCTTCAGCAGGCAGAGAGACAATGTGTGGATACCGCCTCTGCACAGGGCCTAAATGAGGACAAGTTGACAGCTAGAACGTGCTTCTTCTCTGCTAGGACACACACAGAAGGCAGCCAGACTGTCCTACATCTTCCCTGGAGGCCTCCTGGACCAGACATGAAGCCATCCACCCCAAACCGAGGTATAAATGGTTGAGCAAGGCACTGAGTGCTACAAGACCACGCTGAACTCCGCAGGCTGGAAAGCGGCGTCCCAGGAGTCGTCAGCATGTGAGATGCCTTCTTCCAGTCCCACCAGGAAAGAACAGAGCTCCACCTAGCTCAGCTGCTGCTGCTCAGCTCCTGTTGCTCAGCTCCTGTTCATGGCTGCCTGGAGAAAGCTACCCTACCCGCAAAGCCCAGCTGACACCAAGACCCTTGCAAGGGACAAGGTCTACAGGGTGCCTATATAACCCACAGAAGGCCAGGATGATACCCAAGTGATTCCACCTCTGTTTTTAATGGCGTTTCATAATGACTCAGACTGCTGTGTTCCCGTCAGTGCCCTGGGTCCTGTGAGAAAGATGTGTGCACTGCAGTCTTTCAGCTGTTCTTCCTGAAGGCAGAACAGAACCCTGGGGCCAGCTGGGCAATGGGACTTGCCCAGGGGAAAAGCCAAGAGAGCAAAGCTGAAAGTTGGAGCCTACACTCAGGTCCTGTGTTCACTATACAGCTTGTCCACGGGCCGTGGGTCTGCCGGTGGCCAGCTGCCAGGCCTCTCCTCCTGAGTGACAGCAAGTGAGGGGCTCTCCCATATTTGTCACCTGGCCCCAGTCCCTGCCAGCTTTACTCCCTGCCCTGGGCTGCTGGAGGGCCATACAACCTCTGTAGCAGGGGTGCCATACCACACCTTCCAAAGCCCACTTTAGAGGCCACTGGGTGACCTTGGGCAATGGCCCCAGCCTGGCAGGACAGTCCAACACCTGCCCACACAGCACAGACATGCAGTGAGGATGAGAGAAGCACGCGCACATGGCAGAATGGGTCTGCGTGGCTGGCAGGCGGGCACAGGCAGCATGGAGTGGGTGGATGGGTGGGCAGGCAAGGCTCACCATTAGGTGCACGCTGGAACTCGACTTCCTTTTCTGGACACACCACAGCAAAAGGGAAAGAGAAGGGGAAAGAGGAGGTAAGAAGAGACGCACAGAGACTGCAGGTTAGTGCCCCAGCGTGGGCTCGGCATTGTAGGAGCAAAGAGCGGAGGAAGGGAACTTGGAGTCCAGCACCAGAGGGATTAAAACAGCACGGAGAACAACAGGCACACACCCCTCCAGATCCCGGGCAGAGGAACTCTGCTGTCAGATTCATAAACACAGATTTAGAGAATTCTGAGAAGTCAGCTTTGCTCAGAGAAAGCTTCTTCACGAGATCAGTCATGAGCCTGTGAGGTAGGTAGCCTCCAGCTGCTGACGATTTACAGCTCTGGGTTCACAAGGGTAGCACACCTGTACAGGGCGTTTACTTTCTCTCACTGTTAGATCGGTCTGAAATTAAGAGTGAGCAGCTGCCAAGTAAACAGCGCAAGCATCTACGGGCAGTCCTCGGCTGTGGGAGCCTACGATTCCTCGACCCAGACCTTGCTGAACCCCAACACTGATTTTCAGATAAAGATGTTGGGATTTCGAAAATTTTCTCAGTTAAATGTTGGCATCTCTTCTTTGTCAGAATGGCTGTGCTCGTTGGAAAAGTTTGTATCAGACATGAGTACAGGAGTTCTGGTGATTGAAAGTGCAGTATTCCTAAAGATGCAGAGAGGTAAGCCACGGGAACACTGAAAGCAGCGATTCCTTAGCCTCGACTAGACACTCACAAGTCTAAGATCAGATGTGACATAGGGTCACATGGGACATGGGCAACAAAATGAAGCTCACGTGACACATGGCTCAGAGAACTATGTCTAGAGGTGAAGGGTTATTATAAATTTTATAATCAGCTCATGGGGAGACAGAAATCACCTTGGAATATATCCAGATGTTGTTTTTGGACCTCGATTTATTTTTGGTAGTGGGAATGAACTCAAGGCCTTATGCATGTTACATCCCCAGCCCTGTTGTCTGACCTTTGTACATACATTTCACAATATCCAACAAACAGCCAGGACTGTTTTGGGTACAATAAACACCTCTGGTAAATTGTTCCTGCCCTCAAGGAATTGTTCCTTTTCACTTTGAAGACATTGTTGGGGATGTATTCTAATCAAAAGAAGGTAATTACAGGAATAGTCTATAATTTAGAATTTGATCTAAAGTAAAAGAAAAACCTAATTATAATTTGGTCTCTTTTCTGTTAGTTTTTGAGTATACTTGAATAAAAGATGAGGTTTTACTTCCCAAATTATCTCTCAAAAAGAGGGAGTTGCCTTATGTTCATATCTATCTTCTTATGCTTCACCCAAATATGCTTTGAAGGAAGGTTCCTGTCTTACACAGCCTTATAAGCTGCACGGTAGCTAGCAAAGTGCCTAACAGTCAGCATAAGATCAACCCACATGTCCACGAACAGGATCTGCTGACAGCCAACTTTTCCCCAGGACAGAGCGCAGCACAGATTTCTAACTTGTGCTGAATGGTGGCGGTGAGAAGTCGCAGGGCTGAACTCACTCACCAGGCAAGTCATGGTTCTGGTGATCTGCAGTGGCTGGTTGTCAAAGATCATCGCAGTTGTTTTTACCTGCACCTTTTCTCAGCCTTTCAATTGTCCGCTTTGGCATCACGGAGAAAGCATTCTTAGCTTTCTCCTAGCTAGATCTCTTCTTTCTCTACTGTCCGACAAGAAAACTTAAGATTCTCCTCTTCTGCTACAAGACTGTTCCCAGGCTAACGCACAGCTTTGAGGTTCTCTTTCTATCCTTCCAGGGCTTTGCCACACAGCTGGGCTCCTTCTCAGCCAGCACACTGCAGCACTTTAAATGCCAGATCACTTTTAAAGAAGCCTGTCTTTTTTTACTTAAAAACCATATATATATATATAAAATTTCACTGGAAAAGAGTTCAAGCCTTGTTTCCATACTTAATTTAAACAAATAGTCAGTATAGGAAATAATTATGACCTCTTCTTTTTTCTTTCTTGCTTCTATTCTTTCTCTTCCTCCTCCTCCTCCTCCTTATCCTCCTCCTCCTCCTCCTCCTCTTTTTTTCCTTAAAGCATGCATGCCATTTCTAGCCAGGGATGCCCAGGATGCCAAGGTGTCCTAGGCCAGGGGTCTCTCAGGATCTAAGGGTCTGAGGCCTCTTCAATCTTGTCCTCCAAGGCGGCTGTCACTTTTCTACAGACCCTGCATCACAGCATTCTACCTTCAACAAAACCTAAACAGAACTTGAAGTCTCCAAATTCTAGGGAACAAGACACATTACTGCTCAAATCCACAGTAATCTTTTATTTTGAGCATCTTGCTGAAAGCCTCTGAATAGCAGGAAGGAAACCCTTCTCTGGACAGTAAGCAGAAGAAATCAAGAAAGGGGGCACTGGAAAGGGAAAACAGGGTCTAGAAGAAGAATCCAGGATTCTCAAACTCCCGGGACACAGATCACCTGGGTTTTCAAAGGAGCCCAGAAAGGTCTGATCATACACATTTGGCCCTGGCCTCCTGTTTCCTTTCCTCAGCCCTTTCATGCAACCAGACCATGAACTGTATGTGTGTCCAGGGCTTAACAGAACAAGTCACATCTGAAACAATTTGGAAAACAGAGAAGAGACAGAAAAACACCCAAACTCTCATTGTTCTTCCAGTCTTTTTCCTTAAGCCATCTTACACCATCATTGTAAGTCACTTATGCCTTACTTTAAAAATAGCTTTTTTTTTTTTTTTTCCATCCTGAGGATTGAACCTAGGGCCTTCATCATGAGCTACAACCACAGACTTTATTTACTTTTATTTTGAGGCAGAGCCCCACTGAAATATTAAATTGTCCAAGCTGGGCTCAAGCTTGCAGTCCTCCTGCCTCAGCTTCTCAGAGTGCTGGGATTATAGGCCTGTGCTATCAGGCCTGGCTATAAATAGTATTTTGGTTTAAGGAGTATTTTGATTTACTGAGCATAATAGTAATGCATGGTCTACGTGAAAAAGTACAGAAAAATGTGTTTAAAAAAACCCAAGTTTCCCCAAATTCCCATCACCCAGGGAAGTTATGATGAACACTTCAGTGAGTTTTGTGCTTTCTTCCTGAATATTGCATACTGAGTAACTGTCTACAAGCACATCACTTATTTGTTAGTTTATTGGTACTAGGGACCCAGCCCAGGTCTTCATGCTGAGCTACATCCTTAGGCCATACTTTTTAGCTTTTGTTTTGAGATGGTCTTGCTAAGCCACTAAGTTGACTAGGCTGGGCTCCAATTTGCAGTCCTCCTATTTCAGCCTCCCAGAGTGCTAGGATTATAAGCCTGTGCCACTAGGACCTGGCTTTTTTTTTTTTTTTAGTTATTTTATTTCAAAAACAATTTTTTTGTGGTATAGGGGTACAACCTAGGGCCTTCACCCTGAGCTACACCCCTAGCCCTCTTTATTGTATATTTGAGAAGGGTCTTTTTAAGCTGCTAAACTTTGATCCTCCTGCCTCAGCCTCCTAGAATGCTAGAATTACAGGTATGTGCCACCATACCTGGCTCCAGCTTGTATTTTTAAAAACAAAATATAAATAATAGTGTATGTTCTTCTTTACATTTCATTCTTTCCAGTGAAAAAATTCCCCTCCTATATATTTTTAAAATTTGATATAAAATATTTGTCACTGTACTGCCATGATTTCCTTTGTTGAAACCTTTTTCCAGCATCCTATTTATTTTCCCTTT